>JAJOZX010001006.1:0-170000 GCA_023014485.1 Bathynomus jamesi
TATGTATGTTTGTAGGTTTATTTGTAGCGGTGTCGATGTTGTGTGGGTGGATGTTAGAGTGATGTCATCTGCTATGATGATAAGGTAAGCTTTGTTTTATCTATGGGTGTTGGAATGTCATGCATGTATAAGTTGAACAGTGTTGGTGATGAGAACAGAGCCTTGAGGGACCCCGTTCAGAAAAGCTTGTTTTTGGATGACTTGTCATTAAATGTGAAATGTGAGTATCTTCCTGAAAGATAGTTGCTCAGCCATCTTTTGGTTTTATGTGCATTTGGTTTGAGTATTTTGTTATGAGAGGGAAGCGTGGGATAGCATCAAATGCTTTACTAATGTTATTGTTGCTAATAGTTACGTTGAGCTGGTCGTCTGGAGTTGATGCCATCCACGATGCGCTGCCTGAAGTTAGTGAGTAGTGTCGTGGTTGAGTGGTGAGGTCTGAATCCATGTTGAGTAGGCGATAGTGGTATGTGTGGGTTGGTGATTTGTAAGATTAGTGTTTCTGTTACTTTGGAAGGTGTGCATAGCTGGTTCTGTTGGATTTTTGCTTGGGAGTAGTGTAATAATTTTACCTTGTTTCCATATGTCAGGAATAATACAGTGTTGGTATGAATATGTGCTGATGTTTGTAAGAGCTAGTATTCCCTGTGGGTCCAAGTGTTTAAGGTGTATGTTAGAGATGTTTTCTGGTCCAGTAGCCTTCGAATTCTTAATGTTTTTGATGATCTTGGTGGTCTGGTCTGTATTGAAGATAGCAGTTGTGCTGGTCTGTGGAGAGAGATTTGACTATATCTACTGGCAGCTCTATGATATCTTCAGTTCATTCCACTGGTTTGAAGTTGAAGTTGACCTCAAGTTCATTCACTTTCTCAAGAAGTTTTCCAATAGACCCACTGAAGCCTCACCGGGGGAGTTACAGGGCCGTCGAACTTGATGATTAAGTGCCTCAGGGGGAGCTCGTTCACATGGAGCTGACAGATCATCCAGTGGTAATTGCTCAGAGCCATCTATTGAGAGAATGTTGAACTTCGTCTTCTGCGTCCAAATGGTTACAAAGATTCAAATGGAGTAGATTTTTTTCCTTATGGATGTATGTATTAAACCTGTGTAAGAGTTAAGCAAAGTTAATGTGTCTAAATGGCAACAAATTACGACAAAGGGTTAAAAATATGAGGTTGTGTTCAATTGAATATGTGGTATTTCAACATAGAACAGAAAACGGCAATTTTGAACATGATAACGCGATTTTTGGGAAAGGTTGCAGAAAAGAAACCCCTCTTAGAATTAAATTTTACATAAAAATACATATTAGCCAGAGTGAAATTCGGACTCGGAAAAGTATGATATGCCCTAGGGGCCACCCTCCCATAATAATTAATGTAAGTGCACTGATAATATTTCAGTTAATTCCTATTTAACCGTCGGAAACTCAGTTCGAGTGGGACGTCGTCTAGGCCTTGGTTAGGTTAGGGGTACTACTTACCTTTCCGGGTCCCGAATTCATTATGGGGTACCCATGCCCGGTTAGGTTAATTGAATGCCCGGTTAGGTCAACTGTATGCCTGGTTAGGTCAACTGTATGCCCTTGACAATTGGTTAGGTTAAGTTGTGTTATTTTCGTTAGTTTTAATGAAAATATCACGACTGGTTCTAACCCCGGCCTAGATGACGTCCCACTCGGATTGAGTTTCTGACGGTTAAATAGGAATTAGCCAATATTTCCAACTAGGTTAGGTTACTTTTGCCGTGTATATTACTGACGAAAATAGGTTTTTCTGGTTTATTTGATGCTGTTTCAATTGATTCTGTCCTTTTTAGCCCACATTTCCCTTCTCTTCAAAGCCTTGGGGCGGGGGTATCTCCATAACGGTACATTTGCACCAAAAATGAAGGTTAGATTCAATTGAAACAGCATGAAATACACCAGAAAAACATATTTTCGTCACCAGTTTGGGTGGATGTGTTCTACCGAATCTTTACCAAATTCATTTTTCTTAAGAAGTAGTATTGTAAAAATTTCACAAATTATTGAACAAGCTTATTTCGAATTATTATACTATTACTATACTACTACACTATACTACTACTAATTACTATACTAGCCAGACAACTATCTCTTAATCTTCTATGCACCTCTTGTATAATGTTTGTACCTGTTGAGTGTGAAATAAAGTGTTTTTTTTATTATTATTATTATTATTAAAAGTTACAACTGCATATATTTAAATTTGAAATTGTAAAATAGTATACCTTCTTAAAACGTTTTCTATGTCAAACAAATAGAAATTGAATGATACTATTGTATTTTTATTAAACTCATAATTATGAAATCTGTACAATCATTTAAAAAAGACATAGGCGTAGGA
This sequence comes from Bathynomus jamesi, assembly GCA_023014485.1. NCBI lineage: Eukaryota > Metazoa > Arthropoda > Malacostraca > Isopoda > Cirolanidae > Bathynomus > Bathynomus jamesi. Next base: position 2,367 of record JAJOZX010001006.1, read on the forward strand.
GGCAGGGGGTCAGGGAGGTCAATTGACCCCTCATATTTAGCCCGACTGAAATTTTTTGGGCAATTACACCCGAAAATTCGGGGAAAAGCCCAGTACACATATTTTACAATCACAACGATTTCACCCAAAACTTTTGATTTTCATATATGATTTTTCATATAGGATATGTTGGCCTTATGTATGTACTTGTATGTTAGGTAAAGTGGCTATGGATTGTGAATGATCCGCAACAAAGATGTTTTGTTTGTTGTATAATTAATAATTTAAAATATAGTTTCCACAAAATCATATCCGAACTCAGCTTCCCATAATTCATCAGCATTGTTATTAAACTCATTTATTTTCATAATTTCTCTGATTTCTTCATTAAGCTACAATTATTTTCTTCTACGTATACAAATGACCTTTTTCACTTAATGATGTTTCGTGTAATAACAATATAAATAAAATTGTCAGATAATTAACCAAACAGTATGCCACTATGATAGGTTAAGTGGCTATGTTGGGCTTATTTTTGTATTAAGTTCAGTAAGATTGTACTTGTAGTTGTTGTTGTTGTTTAGCCGATCAGCCCACCCTGATCGAGCAAGCCGATGGCACGCAGGTAAACGATCGCCCTCTCCGGAGTGGACCAGAGGTTCAGCGCACTAGTGATGTTGTGTTGTGTTCTATGTTGTGCTGGATTGGTACACTCTGTCGTAATGTGTTCAATTGTTTGTGGTGCGTCCTGGCACAGGTGGCAGGTGTCGTCTGTGGAGTTGTCTAGTCTGTGTTTATATGTCTGTAAGTTGGGATGATGTCCACATTGGAATCGTGCTAAGGTAACTCGATCCGATCTACTCAGGCTGATCTCTGACCTGTTAATGGGTGCCGGCTTCGCACCTAGGACCGCATTCGGACCGAGTCGTGTCAGTGCTTTGTGGGTTTGGTGTGTGTGTATGTGTTTTCTGTACTGTGTGATGTCTGTGGGGCGTGGTATGGAATGGAGTATTTGGTTATAATGTCTCTCTGGTGTTACCTTAATGGTACGAGGTGTCGGTGCATGATTGTACATGTAGTGGCAAGGGTGTTGTGGGTTAGTTGTCGCTGCTGCCATGAATTGTGTTCCCTCATGTCTAAATGTTCCCTAACTTTCAGTATTTTTGTTTCTGTGTGCAGGTGTTCTATTGGTGTTTTTTGAGTGCATCTTGTAATGATACGAAGTACGTTGTTTTGTATTGTCTGTAAGGTGTTTATGTGTGTGTTTGAAATAATGGGTGTCTAGCATGGGCTAGCATAGTCCATAACTGAGCGAATATATTGTTTGCATATGAGTGATGTTGTTTCCTGCTGGTGTCCAAAGTTTGTGCCTGTTAGTACCGTAACCGTGTTAAGTCTTGACGTACATTTGTTTTTAATGTCCTGAACGTGGTTTGCAAAAGATAATGATGTGTTGTATGTAACCCCAAGTATTTTGGTCCTGTGAGTGTGTGGAATGCTGGTGTTGTTTAGTGTAAATTGTGGAGTTATCTGGTGTTCTTTTGTGTTGCTTGTAAGCAAGGTGATGGTTGAATTTGTGGCGCTACTTTGAGTCTATTGTGTGTGAGCGTCTTGCATACTGGTTATGTATGTTTGTAGGTTATTTGTAGCGGTGTTGATGTTGTTGTGGGTGGATGTTAGAGTAATGTCATCTGCATATGATCATAAGGTAAGCTTGTTATCTATGGGTGTTGGAATGTCATGCATGTATAAGTTGAACAGTGTTGGTGAGAGAACAGAGCCTTGAGGGACCCCGTTCAGAAAAAGCTTGTTTTTGGATGACTTGCCATTAAATGTGATATGTGAGTATCTTCCTGAAAGATAGTTGCTCAGCCACCTTTTGGTGTTATTGTGCATGTTTGTGTTGAGTATTTTGTTTATGAGAGGGAAGCGTGGGATAGCATCAAATGCTTTACTAATGTTTATTGTTGCTAATAGTGTATAAGTTGAACAGTGTTGGTGAGAGAACAGAGCCTTGAGGGACCCCGTTCAGAAAAAGCTTGTTTTTGGATGACTTGCCATTAAATGTGATATGTGAGTATCTTCCTGAAAGATAGTTGCTCAGCCACCTTTTGGTGTTATTGTGCATGTTTGTGTTGAGTATTTTGTTTATGAGAGGGAAGCGTGGGATAGCATCAAATGCTTTACTAATGTTTATTGTTGCTAATAGTGTACGTTGAGCTGATCGTCTGGAGTTGATGCCATCCACGATGTGCTGCGTGAGGTTAGTGAGTAATGTCGTGGTTGAGTGGTGAGGTCTGAATCCATGTTGAGTAGGCGATACTGGTATGTGTGGGTTGGTGATTTGTAAGATTAGTTTTTCTGTTACTTTGGAAGGTGTGCATAGTAAAGTAATGAGTCTATAGGAAGCTGGTTCTGTTGGATTTTTGCTTGGGAGTAGTGTAATAATTTTAACTTGTTTCCATATGTCAGGAATAATACAGTGTTGGTATGAATATGTGCTGATATTTCTAAGAGCTAGTATTCCCTGTGGGCCCAAGTGTTTAAGGTGTATGTTAGAGATGTTTTCTGGTCCAGCAGCCTTCGAATTCTTAATGTTTTTGATGATCTTGGTGTTCTGGTCTGTATTGAAGATAGCAGTTGTGCTGGTCTGTGGAGAGAGATTTGACTATCTCTACTGGCAGCTCTATGATATCTTCAGTTCATTCCACTGGTTTGAAGTTGAAGTTGACCTCAAGTTCATTCACTTTCTCAAGAAGTTTTCCAATAGGCCCACTGAAGCCTGACCGGGGAGTTACAGGGCCGTCCAGCTTGATGATTAAGTGCCTCAGGGGGAGCTCGTTCACATGGAGCTGACAGATCGTCCAGTGGTAATTGCTCAGAGTCATCTATTGAGAGAATGTTGAACTTCGTCTTCTGCGTCCAAATTGTTACAAAGATTCAAATGGAGTAGATTTTTTTCCTTATGGATGTATGTATTAAACCTGTGTAAGAGTTAAGCAAAGTTAATGTGTCTAAATGGCAACAAATTACGATAAAGGGTTAAAACTATGAGGTTGTGTTCAATTGAATATTCGATATTTCAACATAGAACAGAAAACCGCAATTTTGAACATGATAACGCGATTTTTGTGAAAAGTTGCAGAAAAGAAACCCCTCTTAGAATTAAATTTTACATAAAAATACATATTAGCCAGAGTGAAATTCGGAATCGGAAAAGTATGATATGCCCTAGGGGCCACCCTCCCATAATTAATGTAAGTACACTGATAATATTTCAGTTAATTCCTATTTAACCGTCAGAAACTCAGTCCGAGTGGGACGTCATCTAGGCCTTGGTTAGGTTAGGGGTACTACTTACCTTTCCGGGTCCCGAATTAATTATGGGGTACCAATGCCCGGTGGTTAATTGAATGCCCGGTTAGGTCAACTGTATGCCTGGTTAGGTCAACTGTATGCCCTTGACAATTGGTTAGGTTAAGTTGTGTTATTTTCGTTAGTTTTAACGAAAATATCACGACTGGTTCTAACACCGGCCTAGATGACGTCCCATTCGGATTGAGTTTCTGACGGTTAAATAGGAATTAACCAATATTTCCAACTAGGTTAGGTTACTTTACCGTCTATATTACTGACGAAAATAGGTTTTTCTGGTGTATTTAATGCTGTTTCAATTGATTCTGTCCTTTTTAGCCCACATTTCCCTTCTCTTCAAAGCCTTGGGGGCGGGGGTATCTCCATAACGGTACATTTGCACCAAAAATGAAGGTTAGATTCAATTGAAACAGCATGAAATACACCAAAAAAAACATATTTTCGTCACCAGTTTGGGTGGATGTTCTACCGAATCTTTATCAAATTCAATTTTCTTAAGAAGTAATATTGTAAAAATTTCACAAATTATACACTGGGCAACAAAAAAAAATGTTTTTCGTGTCCCAAGAATGAAAATATCTTATTCTTATAGTATTTTCTGTGCTGAATCCAAATAAGTTTGTAAAATTTCTCTATCAGGTCTGGTTTTTGTGTGACATGCAATTTAATTTTTAAAAACCCATATAGTTACATACTTATTAAAATATGATCGAAAAAACATACCTGTAGTTTAAAAAGTAGCTTGTTTTGATTTTCTGCTGTGCTTTGCCTCAGGCATGTCTCTCTTAAGAGTCCAGCAATAGTCAACCAACATACTGGGGCTCCATTTGCCTTGGTAACGGTTTTCCATGGCAGAAATATCCTGATGAAAACGCTCACCATGTTCGTCGCTTACCGCACCCAGGTTTTCCGGAAAAAAGTCCAAGTGAGAGTCCAAGAAATGAACCTTTAATGACATATTGCACCCCATTGCTTGGTAAGACTTAAGAAGATCTCCTACTATTTCAGGATAGTTTTCGGCCTTGTGATTTCCCAAAAAATTTGTGCAGACACTTTTGAAACTCCGCCACGCAGCTTTCTCAACTTCATTCAACTCTCCTTCAAATCTCTCATCTCTTAACAATTCTCTGATCTGAGGGCCTACAAAAATGCCTTCTTAATCTTGGCATCACTGATCCGGGGAAACTTATTTCTCAAGTATGTGAATCCTGTTTGCGCTTTATCCATCGCTTATAACAAAGTTTTTCATAAGTCCAAGCTTGATATGCAAAGGAGGAAGGTACACTTTCTCAAGGTCAACAAGTGAACTATTCACAACATTTTTCTTGCCTGGAACAAGTGAGGTGCGTTTTGGCCAATCCTTCTTAACGTAGTGGTTTTGCTTGTCCCTACTGTCCCACTCACATAAAAAACAACAGTACTTGGTGTAACCTAGCTGCAACCCTAGCAAAAGTGCAATGACCTTCAGATCTCCACAGATATTCCACTTAATTTCTGATACTGAAACTTTTCTAAAAGCAACTTCATGTTGTCGTATGACTAGGCTGACCATACGTACCGTTTTGAACGGGACAGTACCGTTTGTTTTATGGGTTCTGTATGGGTTCTGTCACTGAAGAATAATTGTAAGCTCAATATGTTTATGTACTTACTTTTTCATGAATACAGAATATTACATAACCCCCGTCCCTTTTTTGCCATCCCAATGTCCCGTTTTTGTCTCAAGGAAATATGGTCAGCCTACGTATGACTCTTTCATGTTTGCAGCATGTGCAATAGGTACAGAAGGAAATTTATTTCCGTTGTGAAGAAGGACTGTTTTCAAGCTGACTTTTGAGGAGTCAATGAACAATCGCCACTCATCCACGTTATGTTCATGACCAAGAGCCCCCATGACTGAATTAACATTTAAAAACACAAGTCCATCTTCATGGGAGAACCATTCTTTGAATTCATCATGGCGGCTGCGGAAAAAAACAAACTTTAGTGTCACGTTGCAGTAGATTCCAACCCTTTAATCTTGAACCTAAAAGTTCAGCCTGCTTCTTAGATAATTTCAAATCACGAACTAGGTCATTTAGATCTCCTTGTGACAGTAAATGTGGTTCATTGGAGGAACAGGTAGCCTGGAATGTTGGATCAGAAATGTCTTCATCTTTTTCCTCGTGATATGCTACAGCTACGTTTGATTCCTCATCACTTAAACTTACATGTTCAGGAGGATTTGGTACTGGAAGTTGAGCACTGTGGGGAACTGGTCTCATTGCAGACGGTAGATTAGGGTATTTCATAAGGCTCTTTGTTTTTGAAGTGATCCCCTTTGTATTTACCAGGCAGAAATAGCAGTCCGTTGTGTGATCTTTGGGTTCCCTCCAAATCATTGGAATAGCAAATGGCATGTGACGTGAACCGTTTAGCCTTCTGTAAGTAGTCTTACACATGTCACACAACAAATGTGAGGGGCCCAACTCTTGTCCTGATCGCCTACTTTACATCCGAAATAAAGTTCATAGCATTTTTTTACTAATGGTGTAAAGTTACGTTTCTGGGATTTTAAAGTTAGATCACCACATACATAACAAAAGGAATTAGGATGATTCAGACAGTTCCGCGGCATTACAAAACATCTATATGAATACAACACTGGTGTAAAATTAACAAAAAGCAACAGACCACTAGCTGTTAACACTGTGACATTTACAAGCAGACTGACTTGGAGCTGCTCTACACACAGAAACTAGGCTCATGTCTGAACAGGTAAAACATGTTTCAACCTGCACAGTCTGCTGCTCCGACCAAATTTATCTGCCAGCATTATCAGAACTTTTCTCCCCAAAGGAATAAATTGTACTAATTTTACAGAAAAATTAATACAACATATATATATTAATATTAATATATTTTATTATACTTATATTAATTAATATAATATATTATATTTATTATTTTTATAATGTTTTATATTATATATTGTTATATACTTATTATATATAATATGTTATTATTTTTTTATCCGGTGATCATGCTAAATGAGGAAGAAATGAACATAGCGTCACAAGTAAACTAAGCCTGATAGAAAAAATCTGATTTCATATTTAGATTCAGCATGAAAAAGTACACTTAGAACACCCATCAAAACCCTTGTGACAAAATTGTTGTTGACCAGTGTTATTGAACAAGCTTATTTCGAATTATTATACTATTACTATACTACTATACTATACTACTACAAATTACTATACTAGCCAGACAACTATCTCTTAATCTTCTATGCACCTCTTGTATAATGTTTGTACGTATTGAGTCTGAAATAAAGTTGTTTTTTTATTATTATTATTAAAAGTTACAACTGCATATACTGTATTTAAATTTGAAATTGTAAAATAGTATACCTTCTTAAAACGTTTTCTATGTCAAACAAATAGAAATTGAATGATACCTATTGTATTTTTATTAAACTCATAATTATGAAATCTGTAGAATCATTTAAAAAAGACAGGCGTAGGAGGCAGCGGGTCAGGCAGTGATGGGCAGTATCTAGATACATGTATCGCCGATACGTATCGATCGATACTTTTGTATCGGTATCGGTATCGCTTTAGCTACTTGACAAAAGTATCGATTTATCGGTATCACTAAGGTCAATTTTCTTAAATGTATCGAAAAAAATCGATACTTCGATACATCGATACATTAATAAGAATTTTTAAATATTTAAATAGATGTTATAATATGACACTACTGAGTTATATTTATGAATATACATAAATAATGATATTAAATATTTATTTAATAACTACTACTCTACTGGTCACGTCACACACTACGGCATGAGTGTAAAGCAGCAATACTGGCATCGTCTTCAAATCCTCTGTTCAAGTTAAAGTGGATGACAATAAAAGGCAAATTTAATACTAACATTGTCAAAAAGAGGGTTCAAGAAATGTTGGTTAATGCTGTTAAGAGCCTCAGCGAGCAGACCCCCCCGCAACAACTAAGTGATGCTGCATCTGACGGAAGTGCAGATGATTTCTTCTGTTATGAGTCTGCTTCCACTAATGTCTCTGCAACCCAAGATTCCACTGAGATGGAAGTTTTACAGTATCTGGGTGACGGAAGTCATTCTCTCCAATCTCTGAGGCAGTACCCAGGAATTCTACGGGTCTTCCTGAAGTATAACACACCACTAACCATCCTCTGCTCCTGTAGAAACGGTGTTTAGTTTGGCTGGTCACATTCACGCTCCAAAAAGGAATGACTGTCTGACCAGATGTTTAGCCAGCTGTATTTTTGAAGGGTAATAGTAATTACTTTAATTGTTAGTGTAATATTTTCAGTCATTCATGTATCCTACAAAATTAAAACATACTTTCATTAAATAAAGCAATTGTTTTTATTTACATCTAAAACCCATTAAAATGTCGTGATTTTACTTACAGTGCGTACAAATTACTAGTATAAACAAAATATCTAATACCTACATTAAATGAATAATATAAAAATGTATCGGCGATGCATGTATCGGTATCGGTATCGCTTAAGACATCTAGAAAGTATCGGCGTATCGGTATCGCCTAAGACGTTCTTCATGTATCGATGTATCGGTATCGCTTTAGCGATTTTCATGTATCGATGCCCATCACTGGGGTCAGGGAGGTCAATTGACCTCTCATATTCAGCCCGACTGAAATTTTTCGGGCAATTACACCCGATAATTGGGCAAAAGCCCAGTACACATATTTTGAATCACCACGATTTCACCCAAAACTTTTGATTTTCATATAGGATATGTTGGCCTTATTTTTGTATTATGTTCAGTGTATAATACGTAAGATTGTACTTGTATGTTAGCTAAAGTGGCTATGGATTGTGAATGATCCGCAACAAAGATGTTTTGTTTGTTGTATAATTAATAATTTAAAATATAGTTTCCACAAAATCATATCCGAACTCAGCTTCCCATAATTCATCAGCATTGTTATTAAACTCATTTATTTTCATAATTTCTCTGATTTCTTCATTAAGCTACAATTATTTTCTTCTACGTATACAAATGACCTTTTTCACTTAATGATGTTTCGTGTAATAACAATATAAATAAAATTGTCAGATAATTAACCAAACAGTATGCCACTATGATAGGTTAAGTGGCTATGTTGGGCTTATTTTTGTATTAAGTTCAGTAAGATTGTACTTGTAGTTGTTGTTGTTGTTTAGCCGATCAGCCCACCCTGATCGAGCAAGCCGATGGCACGCAGGTAAACGATCGCCCTCTCCGGAGTGGACCAGAGGTTCAGCGCACTAGTGATGTTGTGTTGTGTTCTATGTTGTGCTAGAGTGGTACACTCTGTCGTAATGTGTTCAATTGTTTGTGGTGCGTCCTGGCACAGGTGGCAGGTGTCGTCTGTGGAGTTGTCTAGTCTGTGTTTATATGTCTGTAAGTTGGGGTGATGTCCACATCGGAATCGTTCTAAGGTAACTCGATCCGATCTGCTCAGGCTGATCTCTGACCTGTTAATGGGTGCCGGCTTCGCACCTAGGACCGCATTCGGATAGAGTCGTGTCAGTGCCTTGTGGGTTAGGTGTGTGTGTGTGTGTGTGTGTGTGTGTGTGTGTGTGTGTGTGTGTGTGTGTGTGTGTTTTATGTACTGTGTGATGTCTGTGGGGCGTGGTATGGAATGGAGTATTTGGTTATAATGTCTCTCTGGTGTTACCTTAATGGTGCGAGGTGTCGGTGCATGATTGTACATGTAGTGGCAAAGGTGTTGTGGGTTAGTTGTCGCTGCTGCCATGAATTGTGTTCCCCTCATTTCTAAATGTTCCCTAACTTTCAGTATTTTTGTTTCTGTGTGCAGGTGTTCTATTGGTGTTGTTTGAGTGCATCCTGTAATGATACGAAGTGCGTTGTTTTGTATTGTCTGTAAGGTGTTTATGTGTGTTTTTGAGATAATGGGTGCCCAGCATGGGCTAGTATAGTCCATAACTGAGCGAATATATTGTTGGTATGAATGATGTTGTTTCCTGCTGGTGTCCAAAGTTTGTGCCTGTTAGTACCCTAAGCGTGTTAAGTCTTGACGTACATTTGTTTTTAATGTCCTGAATGTGGTTTGCAAAAGATAATGATGTGTTGTATGTGACCCCAAGTATTTTGGTCCTGTGAGTGTGTGGAATGTTGGTGTTGTTTAATGTAATCTGTGGAGTTATCTGGTGTTCTTTTGTATTACTTGTAAGCAAGGTGATGGTTGATTTTATGGGCGCTACTTTGAGTCTATTGTGTGTGAGCCAGTCTTGTATACTGTTTATTAGGGTGGATCGATTTTACATTTTTTTCGATTTCCATATTCTAATAGAGACAAAAACTTGCGCATGCATGAGAAAATAGCCTCTGCAAAATCTTAGCTTAATAGGTGATCATCTTCTGCTCCCGGCAGAGCGATGAAAATCATATTTTAGTAGTCAAAAACGTAGTTTTAAACCCTAGCCTAGAGTCATAAAATTTTGCGTGTGTGTTATTTCATGCCTAAGCAACGATATAAATGCTATGGGAAATATATAAATGCATTATTTAAGACAAAGAGCCGATCTGAAAATATGTATATTAATTATACATATTTTCAGATCGGCTCTTTGTCTTAAATAATGCATTTATATATTTCCCATAGCATTTATATCGTTGCTTAGGCATGAAATAACACACACGCAAAATTTTATGACTCTAGGCTAGGGTTTAAAAATACGTTTTTGACTACTAAAATATGATTTTCATCGCTCTGCCGGGGGCAGAAGATGATTACCTATTAAGCTAAGATTTTGCAGAGGCTATTTTCTCATGCATGCGCACGTTTTTGTCTCTATTAGAATATGGAAATCGAAAAAAATGTAAAATCGATCCACCCTACTGTTTATGTATGTTTGTAGGTTATTTGTAGCGGTGTCGATGTTGTTGTGGGTGGATGTTGGAGTGATTATTATTATTATTATTACTGTCGTATTAATTAAAGTTTTTGTATGAGACAAATGTGATAAAACGGAGACAAACGAAACGTTTTGGTCGTTATGTGTAAATAACTATTGTGAGATCTTATTTCTATATTATTTAACTTTATTCTTACTATATGCTTATACTTTCCTAAATGCTTAATTTTTATAGTATTGTAAAACATTATTTCACTAATTTACTCATTATTAAGAGATTTTGTAACACTTTAAAACTTAGGATTATTTTCGTTGTTTTCAAGTTTATTAATTCTTTTCTCATCTTTTTCAGATAATGCGAATTTTGTTGGTTAAAACCTAAATGGTCTGATTATTTGAATGTATTTGATTAGCGTTACAATTATTATTATTATTACTAGCAAAAATACCGCCCTACGGGCGGTGTTTACTATTTCCTGCGGAAGGCTTGGAGCCCTCGGCCAATTACTTCATCTGGGAAATGAATTTTCTTACCTCAAGGTATTATTTCCTGTTATAAAATATAAAAAAGAACACTTCATCATAAACTTATCTTTATTTCATTACTGAAGAATCTCCTTGTAGACATAATTGTTAACAAATACTCCCTTTTCATTTCTTTCTGTCAGGACTTTCAGCGAAAGATCGGCGCTACGCCCCGATTTCGCTAGATCTGCGGTACTTGGGCATTCGGCCCAAACCGAATCGAATTGTGGGCCTACGGCGTATTTTATTTTGAACATCATTCCTAGCCCTCTCACCTTGGGCCTCAGTAATTGGGGTGCCTGCGGCGCCCCAATTACTGTCGGTTCAATTATTTGGTCAATAAAACTATAGAAAAGAACGCAGCCATGAAAATCTAAAGCTTCACAAATCTTGATACAATAAGCTCAAATGTGAAGCTTAAGATTTTCATGATTGCGTTCTTTTCTATAGTTTTATTAACCAAATAATTGAACTGACAGTAACTGGGGAGCCTGCGGGCCCCCAATTACTGGGGGTTCAATTATTTTGTCAATAAAACTATAGTCATGAAAATCTTAAGATTCACAAATCTTCTTGACACAATGTGAAGCTCAAGATTTCCATGGCTGCCTTCCCAATTACTGTCAGTTCAATTATTTGGGCAATAAAACTATAGAAAAGAACGCAGCCATGAAAATCTAAAGCTTCACAAATCTTGATACAATGAGCTCAAATGTGAAGCTTAGGATTTTCATGATTGCGTTCTTTTCTATAGTTTTTTTTTTGGTTACATATATATATATCGCACTTACCTCCATTATAATATAGATTATTATTATTATTATTATTATTATTATTATTACTAGTACAGTTCCCGCCGCTTCGCTGACGGTTAGACAGGCTAAACTACAAAAAAAGAACCCAGCCGTGAAAATTTTGAGCTTCACATTGTGTCAACATTTCTGAATCTGGTATCTCCCAAAACCTCCTCACCCCCATTCATACAACTTGGGGGCTAACCCCCTCCCCCATTACCCCCACCCCTCCCCATTACCACACCCATCCTCCATTACCCCCACCCCCACCCTTCCGCCCACCCCAACCCTTCCCCCACTCCCACCCTTCCCCCCACCCTCACCCTTCCCCCCATTACTTTACTAAACTACAGAAAAGAACACAGTCATGAAAATCTTGAGCTTCACATTGCCGCCCGTAATACAATTTCTGAATTTTTTTTACAATTTCTGAATTTTTTTCTCAATTTTTGAAAGTGTGACGGACGGACAGCTCTCTTATTATAGTATAGATTATTATTATTATTTTAGAAAGTCGATATCAGCCTATGTCTTTATAAAGGATTTACATTTAATTTCCAATATTCTGAATATTTTTTTATTTTCAGTACTGAATTTCTTAATAATAATTCTAGATAAGAATTTGCAGTATGCTAAGAATACTGTCTTCATTTTTGCTTCTGCTGACGCGTCGTTCATATATTTTGAACATCTTCAGAGCTTTATACGTAATTTTAAAGTAAAATGGGTTTATATATATATTTCTTGATTGTAAGTTTGATACAATTTCAAATTAATTTAAGAGTATTCGAAAGTTCATTAAATTTTATATTAATTTTCGGTTTTTTCATTTTAATGTAAAAGGCTTCGGTAATTTTTAGTTTTTGTACGTTATGTGATGAGTAGAAGATTTGAAAGTTTTGTGAGATATTTTCTAACTTTAATATTTTATGATCTACTCTGTAATGTTCGTTAATTTTACTTGGACGATATTTATGTTGGTATGATCTTCTTTAATGTGGTTTGTGGTGTAACCAATGTAAGTCGACGTACAGTCAACTCCAGGACATGTAAATTGGTACACCACATGATGTTGCTTATCAGGGTTTTTGTTACGTGTCGAAAAATGGCTTGATATCGTTTTGTTTTTATAGTATATGTTAACAGTCATAGTTTTTCCTTTATCCATTGGTTTTATGTGTCTCCTTAATATATTGTTTAAACATTTTTCTTCATATTCTAGTCTTGTTGGGTTTCTTGTTTCGAAGTCGCGTTTGAGAAGTTGCGTTTTGAAATTTTCTGTAGACTTTTCTTTGTGAGCTGTTTTGTCGTAAAGTCTTATGTTTAGAAAATTAGGAAACAGCTGATTATTGAGGCAAAATTTTAGAAAGTCGATATCAGCCTATGTCTTTATAAAGGATTTACATTTAATTTCCAATATTCTGAATATTTTTTTATTTTCAGTACTGAGTTTATTAATAATAATTCTAGATAAGAATTTGCAGTATGCTAAGAATACTGTCTTCATTTTTGCTTCTGCTGACGCGTTTCGTTCATATACTTTGAATTATATATTATTATTATTATTATTATTTAGCAGATTAGTTGTGGTTAACTGGATGTGACTTCGTGCATCTTGGAAAATGAAACGACATTATCCATCAGGAACTGAAAAACGGAAAAAGAAGAAAATAGAGGAGGAGAAGCTTTCCAGTAGCACAGGTGAGATGTGCCACTTGTATATTTTATGATTACAGTTCAGGCAACTAGGTTAGGTAGACCATCAAGCTAGGCAAGTGTTCAGGAATCGTGTAGAGTAAGCTAGTCTCTGTAATATTTATAATATTTCGAAATGTGAAATTTAATGGATCACATCACCTCAAATTCTGTTCACACAGATCAATTATCAAACAAGATAAGAAAGAGTATTTTAGCAAAAATTAACAGAATATGTAATGTTATGTTCTTCTCAGGAGCACTACTGAAATATTTGAAAAAGCCATCCTCAGCGAAGCCTGATGAGCATCATGAGGCAACAGCAGGACCATCCTCTATGCAACCTCAAACACCAGTAGAAATAGAACCTGATGAACCAACAAGTGGCCCATCTTCTGTTCAGCTTCAAACACCACACACAGGCATTTCTACTGAGCAACAAGAACCAAGATCTGCTCCACCGCTTGATCCGTATGACTGGCCAGTTGTCCTGTCAGATGCCTTGAAGACAGATCTGGTGTCTCGAGGATCATTTCAAATCAGTCCAGATTTCACATTCCCTAAAAGAGAGGACGGTAGAAGCGTTCATCACTATTACATGTACAGAACATTAATTAATGGGGAAAAAATAAAGCGAAGCTGGCTGATGTACTCTAGAAGGAATGATGCTCTTTATTGCTTCTGCTGCAAGTTGTTTTCAAAGAAGTCGTACAAACTAATTACGGATGGACTTTCAAACTGGATAAACGTTGGTTCGCTTCTTGAAAGGCCATGAAAATAGTTCAGAACATGCAGATAACATGGCAACATGGAAGGATCTGGAACTGCGGCTAAAAACTGGGAGGACCATTGACCAAACTGAAATGTCATTAATGGAGGTAGAGCGAAGACGCTGGCGAGATGTTCTCACACATCTTGTAAGTACAATCCAATCACTGGCAGAGAGAAACCTTGCTTTCAGGGGGTCTTCCTCTACATTGTACAATCGAAACAATGGCAACTTCTTGAAGGAGGTTGATCTGCTTGCCAAATTTGATCCAGTGATGAAACAACACATCAGCAGAGTCGAAAGTGGCCAATATAGTCATTCAAGTTACCTAGGAAATATCATTCAAAATGAGCTCATTGGGTCCATTAGTGGGAAGATCTTGGATGCCATTGTTGCAGAAATAAAACAAGCTAAATATTACTCACTCATTTTAGACTGCACTCCAGACATAAGCCACCAAGAACAGATGTTGATTATTATCAGAACTGTTAAAATGGGTGAAGTACCAGAAATAAAATAATACTTCTTGGGCTTTCTTGAGGCTTCAGAAAGTACAGGCCTGGGTTTATCAGTTGTGATTCTGAAGAGACTAGATGAACTGAATATTCACTTTGATGACTGCAGAGGACAGTCATATGACAACGGAGCGAACATGAAGGGCAAGAACAAAGGTGTTCAGGCAAGGTTATTAGAGAAGAACTGTCGTGCACTCTATGTTCCATGTGGGGCTCACACTCTGAATCTTGTAATGGCTGATGCAGCTAAAGCTTCCACAGATGCCAACAGCTTCTTTGGTAACGTACAAAAAATGTACAACCTTTTTTCAGCAGCTACACAGAGATGGACAATCCTAAAGAAGCACGTGAACATAACACTCAAGACTTGGGGTGAAACCAGGTGGGAGAGCCGGCTTAAGAGCATTGAGGCTGTGCGATGCCAGAGCCACAACATCATAGAGGCGCTGTTGGAAGTCAGAAACAATGCCACAGATGCCATAGCCAGGACTGAAGCAGTCTAGGGTGTACCATTTTTGGGTCATTTTCAAAAAGTCAAGGTCCAGGAGTCTAATGTTGTGCCAAATGATGTCTTAAACACGAATTTTACAGGCATTTTCTAATCCGACAAATTTTGAATCCCCCCCACCCCCCTTGAAATTTTGCGCATCCCCTTTTCCTAAAAACCCCATATATCTCAAACACTATCAACTTTATCGAAAAATGTTATAGAATAAAAATGATTTAGAATCAAAAGTTCTATTAGAAAAGTTCATCAAAATAGAAATTTACTTAATTTTGAAAATTTTCATTTATTTTTTAAAAATTTAAATTAAAAAACATTTTTGCTTGCAGTGCCTTCTTCTTAAATAAGGTGTTACCGCCACCTTTGAAGCATCACCCCAATGCAGCTTCGCGGCGATGGGGTTGTATTTGCTAGTTATAATGCAAATCATAATTAGTTTTTATTATAACTAGCCTATACAAAGTGAGGACAACCTCAAAACTATATATATAAAATAAAGCTAAAAATTAACACTTTATCTATAGTTGTGAGGTCCCATCGTTTTTTTTTTCCTTTATTCAACACTTTCCTCAAAAAAATAAAAAGAAACAAGTTTCCTAATTAGAAATCATTGATATAAGAGCTTTTTAAACATAAAAATAAGAAAAGACAATTTATGGTATATTTAATAACAAAAAAAAATCAGCCTCTTCTAAATTAAAACAATCTCTGCAAATAAAAATACCTAATCTATCTGTTAATGAACTATTCTTTACTGAGTTTCATTCTTTTAAGAGTCTCTTTACTAGGATCAGGAATTAGTCTTCTATTCTCTTCCACAATTTGCAAAAGACCTTGAAATTCTTCTTCATTTTGACATTTGTCATGAAAGTCTTGAACCAGCTTGATTCCTCTTTCAGCGGTATCATTGACTACTCTAATAGATGAAAGAATGTTTTTAGTTTGTTGTAGTCATCGACCTCTTCCCATGTTGATGCTGGTTTCTTTATCCATGAGTCTGGTTTTGACCCACAGCATTGAAATAAATGCCATGAAATTGGACCTACTAGCTGATGAAGCTTTGTGTCTTCCTTTAAAATGGGGAAAACAGGTTGCCCACATACATAATTTTCTGGAACTGGATATTTGTTTAAGGATTTTGCGATCTTATCTTTTTCATCATTACTTAGCGATCCAAAGAAACTCAAAGGGACCACTTCCTCCGTCAAATACCAGTAATGATTGGCAAAAGATTTCAAAGCAGCATTTGCAACTTCCCTATCTTCCTTCTTGTAATTCACCAAATCATGGTAAAACTTCAGATCATTAGCTGGACTATCTAGTGAATTAGAACATAAAAGCCAGTATTTTCCATAAATTAATGCATTAAATAGACACATTCTCTTTAATTTCTTAATCAATGCTTCATCATATGATGCTTGATGGGCAAAAGCATACATTTTATTTGTATACAAAATCATTGCCATCCACCTGGCACGGTGCATTGCACCAGGTTTCCGCCAATGACTGTTTTCTCTGGAAACCTCTCCTAAAAGCATTAAAGTTGTTTCAGCAACTTCCTTATAGTCATCACGTGGAAAGCAGTCAGATTTTCTTAAACATTGGGTCATAAATTCTACACATTCTTCCTTTAGGCCTCTTTGATACCTTGATTTAACATCAAGAACATTGTATGTAGATTTCATATTAATTTTCTTCCATTTAGACTCGCGAAATTCTTTGAATAACTCAAACTCAGGAGATTTACTTGGGCCAAAAATGGTTTCATACACAGCACACAAAACTCTTTCAGCCACATGATGGCGGCATGCTAACCAAATCAATTTCTTTTGCAAAAGTTCTTCAAGTAACTTACAGGAACCTTTCATCCATCCTGAATTGGATGCAGTGGTATCAAATGATACTCCAAAGACATTTTGCTTCAAGTTCCATTTTTCAATACTTTGAAATACAGAAGTGGCTTGAGACAATCCAGTGGAATCATCTATTATAGAAACTGATAAAAGTTTTTCTACATTTGGGTATCCAGTAACAAGTATTGCAAGGCGGTCTTCTTGTTCTGAACATGATTTAGTAAGCAGCTTGCTATCCCAATGTACTAGGCAGTGATCAGGAGGAGTAAAATCCTTGATGCAAGTTTCATATTTTCGTTTTCTTGTCTTTCGAGCGGCTCTTGCAGATGTGGTCCTGGAGAGAGACAGTTTTTCAATATCCTTGCCACACCTAATGGCTACTGCAGCAGCAAAAACAGTCCGTTGTCCAATAGAGAGATTAAGTCTGTCTGCAGTGGAGGAAACCAATGGCGAGGCAAGAATATTTTTGGGGCTGGAAGCATTTGAAGGTCCTGCTGTAGGTTCTGTCGGAAACTCTTCATAGCTGTCTGTCTCAGAACTGGTCGTGCTAGAAAGAAGGGTCTCTGATGTTCTGGCTGTAGCACTCACTTGCTTCACTGATTTATGTTTCTCTTTGCGTTTCTTCTCTTTCTCTAATCTAATGTACTTGCGCTGTACTTTTGCTGCATAATCTGCATCTAGCAAACCTAACCATGTTTCTCGTTTTGTTCTTTGATCTTCTAAGAATGAAATATCATATGCTTTCTGAGGCTCAGTTCTCATGCGGTCTTTTTGGATTAATTCAACGGCATTTTGAGAAGAGATGTCAAAAAGGGAATCCATAATTTTCATGAAATTAGAGAGTTCATTTTCAAAGCTTGCTCTTTTTTTGTGCTTGATTAAATTATTATGCATTTCTTCTAGATTTAACAGCATCTTCCTGCCTTTAGGGTTTTTACTAATATCTATAGTAGGAATGCATGCTTTTTGCCATATTATTAGTAGCTTCTGTAGAACTTCATTAACAGTAGAATCTTTTGTAACTTTTGGACCCTTATACTGCATTCTCCGTAAATAAATAAAATGGCTTAGAACATCTTTATTGGATGGTAAGACAATTTTAGATGAACTCATAATATCAGCCTGCAAGCGACCAAGAATAAAGTCATGCTGTTTTGTAGCTGTTTGACTCATTTTTTATTTATTTTTCAAATAAAGCAGTCTGAAAAGAAACAATAAGAGTAAAAACAATGCTTGTTTATTAAAATTCAATGTAAAAAAGGATTTTTAAATTTGGATTATACTCACAATATACTCATAAATAATGTAACTTAAGCACCTTATTTTATATTAATACAATAAGGTGCTCTTGGACAAAAGAAAATGAAAATTTTCAAAATTACGTAAATTTCTATCTTAATGAACTTTTCTAATAGAACGTTTGATTCTAAATCATTTTTATTCTATAACATTTTTCGATAAAGTTGATAGTTTTTTAGATATATGGGGTTTTTAGGAAAAGGGGATGGGCAAAATTTCAAGGGGGGTGGGGGGATTCAAAATTTGTTGGATTAGAAAATGCTTGTTAAATTCGTGTTTAGGACATCATTTGGCACAACATTAGACTCCTGGACCTTGACTTTTTGAAAATGACCCAAAAATGGTACACCCTACTGAAGCACAAGCACTTGCAGAGGAGGTAGGGTCTTATCGCTTTCAGATTTGCACAGTAGTATGGTATGGCATTCTTCATGCAGTTAACCATGTAAGCAAACTTCTGCAGTCTCCTACAATGCAGTTTGATGTAGCAGTCAACCTCCTCACAAAAACAAAAGACTCACTCACCAGCTACAGAAACACAGGTTTTGTTGCAGCACAAGTCGTAGCTAGGGACATATGTGAGGAAGTGAATGTGGAGGCTGTGCTGAAGGAGAAGAGGCTCAGATCCACAAAAAAGCACTTTGCTTACGAAGCTCCTGACGAACCATTTACAGAAGCCTTAAAGAGGCTGGAAGTAAAATTTTTCAATGTGGTGGTGGAGTGTGCCATCGGGTCAATAAATGAGAGATTCAAAACATTAGATGATGTGAGGGACATATTTGGGGTTCTCCTAAACTTCACCATAATGAACAAGGAAGACTCGTCCTGCAAGTGTGAAAAGCTCTCTAAGATACTGAGCTCTGGAGCTGACTCTGACATTGATGGAAGAGAACTGGCCCTCGAAATTAAGAACGTGCCGACTTTATCTTCACACAACATGATTGCATCGGAGCTTCTCTCCTTCATTCATCGGAAGCAACTGGAGGAACTACACCCCAATCTCTGGGTTGCACTAAGAATTACCTGCACTCTACCTGTGACAGTAGCGTCAGCCGAGAGGAACTTCTCTAAGATGAAGTTAATCAAGAACTACCTCAGATCATCAATGGGGCAGGATCGCCTCAGTGGTCTTGGCATCATAAGCATCAACCAGGACGTTGGTAGGGAGATTTCATATGATGATGTTATTGATGATTTCGCCCAGAAAAATTCTAGGAGGCAAAAATTTTGAAGATACAAACTGTTCTGTATAACTGTTAGCTATTACACGATTGTATCGTAGAGTTAGTAATTGTTTGGTAGTTGATAATTGCATTATTTTTTTATACATAGTTCTGTGTCATTTATTCTAAATAATGTATAAGCTAATTTTCAGGAATTTCATGAAGAGTATTTTTTCTGTTTGTCTTCTGAAAGTACATATTTGTTGTTTTGGACATAAATGTTTCATTAAAATTGTTTCATAATTGTTTTTTATTAAAACAGCCATTTTTTGTATGTGTGCGCTCAGTGGCGGTCCTAGCTTACATGACGCCCTGGGCGAACCTCACCTTCAGCGCCCCCCCCTCTGTTCGCCAACACACACACATTCGAATCCCCCCAAAATAAAGGACAGACATAACTCTTTCACAAAATAACTTTTTATTGGACTAATTGTTGGAACTTCAGAACCAAAACAAAGACTCAAATTTCTGAATTTTACAAATCCTTCATCACGTAAATAGAATAACTCACTTAAGAGAATGTAATTATGATACTATGAACAGGAAAAATACAAATTAAATTGCACAACTGCCATAAATAAACTAGAGAATCAAATTTCTAAATTGTACAAATGCTCTATCACATAAATAGAATAAGACACTTAAGAGAGGGTAATTATTATGCTACACTTTGAACAAGAAACAAAATAAATTGCACCACAGCACAACTGCCATCTAAAGCCTGACTCTTCTTACCTTCCTTGATGCAAAGTCATGAATTAAATCATCATATGAAATCTGCTCAGCAATTGTATGATTTATACTGATGATGGCCAGACCGGTAAGGCGTTCCTGTGACATAGTTGACCTCAGTAGGATTTGATGAGCTTCAGCTGAAAAGCTCCTCTCTGCTTCAGCAACAGTGACTGGAAGAGTAAGACCAATTCTGAGAGCAGTCCACAAATTTGGATATATTTCAGAGAGCTCCCTTTCATGGATAAATGTCAGCAGTTCAAGCAAGGATATGGTCTTTGATGGCAAGTCAGGCAAGTTCTTCAGCTCCTGTGCAAGCTCTCTGCCATCCAAGTCAGATTGTCCCTTAAAGTGTAGTGTAGTACTAAGGTTCACACATTGTTCTGTCTGCTCCTCAAATGTGAGATTTTGGAAATGTGTCAGCACTCCAAACTTCTCTCCCACAATTTCCAACGTGGAAAATCTTTCCTGAATGGCTGATGTTGCAGCATCAACCACTGCATTGAAAAATGTCACCTCCAGCTTCTTCAAAGCATCAATCAAGGGCTCATCAGATGCTTCATAGGAGAAGTGCCGCTTTGTGGACCTCAGCCGTTTTTGTTTTAACACAGCCTCCACATTCATTTGTTCACAGATATCTGTGGCTGCCATTTGTGCAGCCACAAAACCTGTTGCCCTGTAATTGCGGAGACCTCTCTCTGTTTTTTTTAGGAGATTTACTGCAACATCAACGTGCATGCTAGGAGACTGCATCTGCTTGCTCACATGCTGAATTTGGCACAACAGGTCATGCCACACCACTGAACAAATGGCGAAGCGGTATGACCCAACCTCCTCTGACAGAGATTGAGCCTCGACCTTTATTACAGAGTCTTTGGTGTGGTCCCTCACCTCGATCAGTGCATCTCTCACTGCAGCTGCCTGATATCTCAGGGGCTCCACACTCTTGATCTTGCTTTCCCACCTTGTATCAGACCACATCTTCAATGTGATGTTCACATGTTTTTTCAAAATGGCCCATCGTTGTGTGGAGGCTGAAAACAAGTTGTAAAGCTTCTGCAAGATGCCAAAGTAACTTGTGGCATCAATAGATCCCTTAGCAGCATCGGCCACAAGCAAATTCAGAGAATGAGCCCCACATGGAACAAACAGAGCTCTGGGATTAATTTCTAGGAGCCTGGATTGAACACCCTTTTTTTTCCCCTCATGTTGGCCCCGTTGTCGTATGATTGTCCTCTACAGTCCATGAAAGGAACTTTTAGCTCCTCCAGTCTCTTCAGAATCAGAGATGCCAAATGTTGACCAGTGGACTCCTCTGCCTCCAAAAACCCATGAAATGTTCCTTTATATGGGGCTTCCCCTCCAGTGACACAACCCGAATCACAACTGACAACTGTTCAGTGTGGCTGATATCTGGAGTGCAATCTAGAATTATTGAAAAAAACTTTGATTGTTTGATGTCGCTCACCATTGCTGAAATGGTCTTGCTGCTCGACAAATCAATGAGTTCGTTTTGTATGTGGTGGCCGAGGTAGCTGGTGTGACTGGAGGTCCCTTTTTGGACACGGTTAATGTGCTCTTGCATTATAGGATCAAATTGTGCCATCAGTTCAACTTCTTTCAGAAAATTGCCATTTGATGGTGAGAACAATTTTTCTGTATGTTCCCTTAGTGCCAAATTCCTAACTGCCAGAGAATGCACAATAGCAGTGAGACGTGTCAGCACCGCTCTCCATCTCAACTTCTCAGCCTCCAGAAGTGCCATCTCCTGCTTGTCAATGGTCTCCCCCTTTCTCATCCTCACTGCCAGTTCTTTCCAGATTTTCATAGAATTTAGGTGTTCTGAACTGTTGTCATGTGATGTGAGCAATGAGCTTGCATGCTTCCAGTCCGAGAGTCCCAAACTTGTTAAATTTATTTTCCTCTTGGAAAATAATGTACAACAGAAACAGAAAAGGCTGTTGTTTTTTAAGGAATAGACCAACCAACTTCTGGTTATATTTTCTCCACTAACCAATGACTTCCTGAAGTATTGATGGTGGAAACTTCTTCCGTGACTGTCGTTTCTAGGGAATACAAAGTCAGATGGTACTTGACTTGGTCCCCTGGAAACCAGTTGTGTCCGAATTCTCTCAGTCAGAACTGAAGGCCAGTTAGCAGGGTCGGTGGACAGAGACTCATCCTCAGGAGGCGATTCTGCTCCAGGCATTTCTAATAGAAAGAACAAGAGCATTACTCATTAGTATACACACCTAAGTTAGATAACACATTATTCACAGCACTTTGTTATGGTGGTGGTGTTATGGAATTATGGTGGTGAAACACCACACATACCCAGTAACCCAGACCCAGTGATAATAACATTATAATTTATAACTGTTTGCAAAATGCTTTGCAGGGATGCACACACATACACATACACACACACGCACACACTCACAGACATATGTGCACACAAACTCACCTGAAGAGTCCTGCCGGGGAGAAGTAGAAGCAAATGGGTCTTCATCCTCAGGATCAGACTGCATTTGTGGAGACATATGTGAGGCTGAGGAGGTAGATGGCTCCTCAGCCTCAATAATGGCAGAAGTAGACGGCTTCTCATCCTGGCTAGTGGCAGAGGGTGTTCCAAAATATTTCAAAAGTGCCCCTGCAAATAGTAAAATAGAACATAACAGACCAATGCATGAATAGGCTAGTACAATTAATTTAACATGTTATTAAGCACAATTTATTAAACTTTTAGAATAGGAAACAAATGAATAATACAACCTCCTTGGTTAATGGCTAATTATATACATAATAGTACACTTCAAATGACTCAGAAAGCTATATCACAAAATAGCAGTGCAATATAGCAGTGAAGAGTAGATGACATAGCTCTATACCTTTATCTTTTGCTCGTTTCTCCTCTTCTTCTTTCCTCTTTTTCTAAACTGAGCACCTGATAGCTTTGACCTCTTCTTATCCATTTGCGGTTATTTGACAGACCTTAGTGGCTTAGTGTGAAGATTCGTTCTGTAATAAATAATATACATTTCACTATTTAACCAAACCCAGAAAAATAACATTACATATGTTAAAGTATGGGCCTTTATTCCCAATAATATTAATCTGGAAGCATTTTGCATTGTTTAGGTCTTTTATGGGAAGGTTTATGGAAAATGCAATAGATGGTTTTTTATTAATAAAAATATATTTATTGATCTTTTATTATTTATTTTATTTTATTTTTTATTTTTATTTATTTCTTTATTTATTTATTCTTATTTTTATTTTTATTTTTTTTGCAGGCGCTCATGCCGCCCCTCCACAAATGCCGCCCTGTGCGGCTGCCCATATTGCCCATATGAGGAACCGCCACTGTGTGTGCTGAGGTGATGTAGTAAGGCGTGAGTTGTTGGGTGGAAGGGTGGGGCCTCAAATGGGTATACTGCTTAGGGCCCCCTAATGGCTAGAAACGGCCCTGGTGTGCATAGTAAAGTAATGGGTCTAGAGGAAGCTGGTTCTGCTGGATTTTTGTTTGGTTTAAGTAGTGTAATAATTTTACATTGTTTCCATATGTCAGGAATAATACAGTGTTGGTATGAATATGTGCTGATATTTCTAAGAGCTAGTATTCCCTATGGGCCCAAGTTTTTGATGATCTTGGTGGTCTGGTCTGTATTGAAGGGTGTAATGGTCGTGTCGAGTCTGTAGGTTTTCTTGTGTCTGGCTGTTTGTCTATCTGCGTGTTTCTGGTTGTTGTCTCTGTTTAAGTGACTTATCTTTGCGTAGTGATTAACTAGAATGTTAGCTTGTTGTGTATATGTTGGGATATTATTTTGGCTGCGACAGATAGCCGCGTGTGAGGTGTGAATGCCGCTGTTAGAGTGGGTAATGCTGTTTATAGTCTTGTGTAGCCTGGATGTATCTGTGGAGTGGTTTAGTGTTGTTATGAATTCCCTAAATGTTTCTGTTTATTTTCTTTGAGTTTGTTGTTTATTTCTGTGTTGAGCTGTTGTATCTGCTGTTTTATGGCTCCTGTGTGTGGTGTTTGTGTGTTATGTTTGAGGTTGTTACGTTGCCTTATGAGGTGGGCTATTTCTCTAGTGTAATTTGGGTTGTATTTCCTAATGTTGCCCTTGGGTATGTATTTGTTTGCATTATTGATGATCTGATTGAATGTCTTGAGTGTTGTATTAATGTTTATGACGGGTGTGCTGTTTAATGTGGTGATTGTATGTTATGTTAAGTAGCTATGGATTGTGAATGATCCGCAATAAAGATGTTCTGTTTTGTTTGTTTTTGATATCATCGCTTTGCTCGAAATGTGTCTTTAGATCTTGAATGGGGTACTTACAGCGGTTAATTTGTGCCGGAAAGCACCCGAACGGCGTTTGGGCCTGCCATTTCATTGAAAATATTTACAGACTCATAGTCGGAGAGTGAGCACGCTAAACAAGCAAGCATATAAACAAGTTTCTATGTAAAGGACTGTTAATTTTGTTCTTAAGGTTTATTAAATTGTGAAATTGATCATCGAGAGGAATGTGAAATGAATACCTAAAATAAGTATATTTCACACATACTAAATGTATAAAAACATTGGATGAGGTCTGTTAAATGAAACAGCGCCATGAAATAGCATCTCAGAAGCACCCTGATAGAAATTTTTCTTGGGGGAGACTACCCAATCCCACCCCGCAAGAGGGAGATACTACCTCTTGCAACCTTCCGCGCTCATTGCACCATGCCCCTACGGGCCACGGCGCTACTGTGCGCCTCGCCGCCTTCTTTTTTACAAGTTACCACTTCTTTTTTTACAAGTTAAGCACTGGGTACTTAAATACTGACGTTTTGCGACAGGTTTTCCTTTCTATAATCAAATATTGT
The DNA here is from genome assembly GCA_023014485.1 of Bathynomus jamesi. NCBI lineage: Eukaryota > Metazoa > Arthropoda > Malacostraca > Isopoda > Cirolanidae > Bathynomus > Bathynomus jamesi. Next base: position 27,421 of record JAJOZX010001006.1, read on the forward strand.
ATGGTTCAAGATCTGAAGACACATTTCGAGCAAAGCGATGATATCCTATATGAAAATCATAAAACGTTTTGGGTGAAAACGTGTTGATTGAAAATATTTGTACTGGGGTCGTCCTTTATGTCGAAACCGACCGACATCTGACGAAACCGAGCGAAACTGACCATAAATAAACCAAATAAAAAATTGAAAGTGGTTTTATAACAGTGATTATAATCTGCGACCATTCTACCCCGAATAGTGGTGCTATAATGAAATAAAGAGTGGTAAATATGTTGTTTATTGGGGTCGGTTTCGATATAAAGGATTACTGCCTACGAATAGTGTTTAATAAAAATATGGCTTAAGAATCAATTTTCGGTTTCGTTTATTTTTTTCGGGCAAAACTTGCTTGCTCCCCCGGACAAAATCGAGCCACTACTTTCTACGCCTATGAAGCAAAGTATATAATTGGTATTACTTTTCGTAACCGGTTGTACGTAGACTTGATGATTTATAATCAATGTTTCCATTTGAAAGTCATTTTATTAAGATAGAAAACATACAATTTACTTTTCGAATTAGTCCCTGCGTAAATGGTCGATATTACGAAGGAAATTATTTGCCATAACTTGAAACTCACGTTTTTATTTAGTGGCTCTTTCGTTTCTCACTTTTTAGTTATTTATCCTTCACATTAATAACGAAAATAACGTTCCATCGTTTCCCATTTCGTACCTATATATAATACATAAAACAAAATATTCTTATACACACACTATATATACACAGGGTGGAAGAAAAGTCTTTAAGGATTTTATACTGTACATATAAATAATACTGTTCACCAAAGTTTTTCTCTTTTTGATAAATGTGGGTGATTCTTATGTTCTCTTTTACGCTGATTACGAAAATGAAAATAGATTTTTTCTATCATCCGCAGTTTTTGAGGGATTTGCAATTTAAAAACCCTTTGAGATCAAAATAGCATTCCTCTGTTTGCAGCATAATACGAGAGCTATTGTTAGTCATTTGTTTTGTATAGAATCTTTATACTATGCATATTATTATTTATATTTACATGTTTGTACAGTATATAATATGCTGATATGCATATATTTATTTAAGTAAGCAAGGTCTCTGACAGGGTGGTTAAAAGGTATTCATTCTTCAATACCTTTTGCGGTCTCAATGGTATGGAGAGAACAAAGAGACCACTCGACTGATTGCTACTTCTGTTTAACGAAGATAAGTGGACATTCATCAAAATCTAAACACGCGATTCAATATTCTAATTTACTGTCAGCCATGCGACCTCTTTCACATTGTGACGATTTGCCAGTACCAAAACCACAAAAGACATGGACTTTAGATGATGATGAATCTGATGATGAATCTCGTAATTAACCTTTTGGACAGACAAGATGACATGGATACAGAATTTCAACCACCTGCATTTAATTTCTCAGTCAGAATTAAATGATCTTGTCAGAGAGTTGAATCTATCTAAAAATCATGCTGAGCTCTTAGGTTCTACTGTAGATTAAAAGGTTGGAATCTCTTACAAAAGACTGTAAAAATATCATTTCGTAAGCGTCAGACACATTTCACATCGTTTTTCTCTATGGAAAGTGATTTAGTGTATTGTAATGATGTGAACGCTCTCATGGAGGAACTTGGTCGAGAGCACAATCTTTAGGAATGGAGGCTTTTTGTCAATTCATCAAAGTTGGGTTTGAAAGCTGTACTACTGCACAACGGTAATATCTATCCTTCAGTTCCGATTGCACATAAAGTTCATATGAGGGAATCATATGACAATATGCAGTTACTTTTGAAACATATTGACTATGATAACCACTCCTGACATATCTTTGGTGATTTGAAAGTCATTGCACTTCTCCTCGGCTTACAGTTAGGATACACAAAGTTCTCTTGTTTCCTCTGCGAGTGGGACAGTCGCACTAAGGGGAGTCATTATATACAAAAAGAGTGTTCACTTCGACAAAATTTGGTTCCAGGACATAAAAATGTTGCCCATCAACCCCTAGTAGATCCAGCAAAAGTTTTCTTACCACCTCTCTATATCAAACTTGGTTTGATGAAAAATTTGGTAAAAGCCATGAATAAAGACGGACCTGGATTTCTATATAAAACACAGCAATTCCCTAGAATCAGCGAAGCGAAAATCAAAAAGGGCATTTTTGTGGGCCCACAGATCAGAAGTGATGAAAGACACTGCAAATGATGAGTCTTTGAATGAGGTTGAAAGAACAGCATGGAAAGCTTTTAAAGAAGTGACTACAAATTACCTCGGCACGTCAAATCAGAAAATTGTTTACCTGGTAGAGCAAATGCTTAGTGCTTACCAAGCCATGGGGGTGTAAAATGTCTTTAAAAATGCATTTCCTGCACTCCCACCTGGAGTTCTTCCCATCAAACCTGGGTCTTTGTTTGTTTCGATGTAGGGCGTGACGGTCATTTTCGGTGTAGGGCCGCCACGATGGGGTTACGCGGCGAATTTACTTAAGGTAATTAATATAGGCAGTCACTATATAAACCCCTGAAGGAATAGGCCTATCCTTTTTTAGTCATTAGGTTTTAAATTATAAGGAATTCACTCAGGACTTGAGGGAAAATTTAGACACGTTTTCCCAGTTTAAAGCGTTTGCTTCGAATAAACAGCCCTGAGAGCCGTTCCTTGGTTCGCTTGTATTTTCATTATTATTTGCCGATCTAGCAAGATTTTGTTGTGTCTACTTTTTTGGTAGACTAAACAATAAATTGGGTTTTCTTGTTGCTATGTGGGCTGATTCATACATACAGGTTCTTTGTACGTATGGCAATTCAATTATTTCATTCCCAATAGGCTATGTCGCCAATCCCGAGGCAATTTTGTATAGATATTTAATTCAATTAATTAATAATTTATATTTAATTATGAAATAAATGTACCACATATGATACCATGTTGTGAGCGCGTATAGTTTTTCCATATACGGGGGGGGCCGGAGAAAAATTTGTATGTTATAGATCAAAATTTTTTGACAAACTGTGTAAAACATGTAAAAATGGATCAAAAGAATGAAGTAGAAATTTAGGAAGAGAGAGGTTACTCAAGACCTATTCAAATATGAAAGTTCAAGAGGCCAACTTCTCAAGTTTAGTTAAAGTTATGTCAATCAGTTTGACTCCCTTTAGGTATAGGAAATTTATGGGATTAAAGTAAAGTTATTAAGCATTTTAACTTTGCTCAGTTTGTGTAAGTTTTATAAGTCACCAGTCTTAATTTTTTCTTGTAAAAGTTTTCTGGCTTTCAAAGCAGTCTTTCTTTGAGGCCTGTCTGGTTTAGTCTGAGTTACATCAGGCACATTGAGAGATTCCTCCCCAATAGTATCCTGATCCATCCTTTGGGGTAATGGTTCTAATTTAGCCCCACACTCCAAAGGATATAGTAATGTGATATCTCTGGTGGTTTCACCAGTTGCTGTTTTCAGTTTTACAACCCTGGTAACTTCGTCTTCACCAGTTTTGAGTTCCAAGACTTTTCCCATTGACCAATGTTGTCTTGGTGTCTTGTCATGTATCAACACAATGTCCCCAATTTTGACTGAATCATTCCAACTTTGTTTTGTTAATTGTTTATGTCTTTCTCTAAGACTTGTTAAGTATTCTTCTCTCCATTTTGTTATAAATTGAGTCTTGATTTGTGTCAAATTTGTATTTTGTGTTGAGTTCTTTGTGTCCTATTTCCCAATCTGGATCCTCTGTACTGTTATGTTCAGATTCTGGTAACATGTTTACTGTTTCTCCCTTAATTAGGTGGTTTGGTGTGAGAGGTTCTGGCTCATTAATACCATCTCCCACATAAGTTAATGGTCTGTTGTTGACAACATTTTCAATTTCTGACAGAATAGTCATGAGTTCAAAAAGTTGTAGATGTTTTGTCCCAATAGTCTTTTTAAGGCAGTTCTTTACAGTTTGTATGTTTCTTTCCCAAATTGAACCATACCATGGTGTATTAACAGGAATGTACTTCCAGGTTATGTTGTGTTTGGTTAAATGAGTTTGTACTGTTTCACTGTCACAAATCTGATGAATAATTCTTTCACCAGATTTGAAGTATGTGGCATTGTCTGACCATATAGTTTTGGGTACAGAATTGTGTGCACAAAATCGTCTGAAAGCAGCAATAAAAGCTTCTGCTGTCAGATCTTCTACTATGTCTAGACATATGGCACGTGTGGCAGCACAGGTGAAGAGTACAATGTACACTTTGTATTCCTTTGAATCCATTTTGTCTCCAAAACTCACATTTACCGCTCCAGTGTAGTCAATACCCGTGGTTTCAAATGGCCGAGTAAATGTTACTCGTTCCACAGGTAGGTCTGGAGGGCTTGGGGTCTTAAAGGGTCGTGAATGGATACGTTTACAAGGAATGCATGTGTTTAAAATTTTCTTTGTTTCAGTTCTACCCTTTGGTAGCCAGTAAGTTTTTCTCAGCTCTGTCAGGGTTTGTGGGACTCCCATGTGGTGTATTTTGTTGTGGGTATCCCTGATGATGAGTTTTGTGAAGTGATTTCTCCTTGGAAGAAGAATTGGGTGCTTAGAGTTGTAAGTCAAAGTTGACTTGTTAAGCCTTCCTTTACACCTTATCAGACCCTCTGTATCCAGGTACAGATTTAGATCCATGACAAGTGAAGGAATACCTTTGTTTAATGTGCTACTGGACCTAAGATACTTCAACTCCTTGTCAAATTCTGAAGCTTGTATCTGTTTGAGCCAGTATTTTGTTGCAGTTTCTGTTAAGTTAGAAAAGGCTTTCTGAGGACAGTGTTTGAGAAGGTAGCTATTGACAAACTTGCAGCAATAGACTGTAATTCTCAAGAGTTTGTTTAGGTCTGAATAAAGGTGATAGTCAAATATAGGTTTGTCCTCAGTGATCTTTTCAGTTGTTGTAGAGTTGAGTGTGAGGTTAACTACTTTGGCTGGCCAAAGATCCTCACATGTTAGCCATTCGGGCCCTTCATACCAGATTTTATTTGTTTTCAACAGCTTGTAAGAGAGCCCTCTTGTCAAAAAGTCTGCAGGATTCTCCTTTGTTTTTATGTACCTAAATTTGATACCAAGGTTTGTGTTTGCAGTTTTGATTTCTGTTAGTCTGTTTTTCACAAATATATTTTTGCAAGAAGTTGTATCTGTGTTGGTCACCCATGTTAGACAAATTTGACTGTCTGTCCATAAGTAAATGTTTGTTATGTCAACTTCTTTATACACTTGTGAAAGAAAGTTTGCTGTTTTAACTCCCAATGAGACAGCTAATAATTCAAGTTGTGGTACAGTTTTCTTTTGGTTTAAGGGTGCCACTTTTGCCTTTGAATAAACCAAGTTACTTTCATTTTCACTTGTTAAATAGGCACAACACCCATAAGCTTGTGTGCTGGCATCTGTAAAAATGTGTAGTGTTTGCGATTTCAATCTGTAGCCAGCACATCTTGGTACGTAGATGTCTTGAACTTTGTTCAAGTCTGTGGCTAATTTTTTCCAATGAAGTTGGTCTTCCACTGAAAGTGGTTCATCCCAATCAATTTTCTTTTTCCATAAGTCTTGCAAAAGGATTTTGGATCTTATGGTTGCTGGTAAATATAATCCAATGGGGTCAAAAATTTTGGATGATTCTGAAAGCACTTGTCTTTTTGTATTGGCATTTGGATTTAAGTTATAACTCTTCGTGCAAAGAGTGTCATCGTGTTCAGAATTCTGTTTTAAAAACCAAAGCATTCCAAGTGTTTTCGTGTAATTGTTTGGTTCAATGTTCCCATTGTTGTCTTTTGTTATTTGTTCATTTAATTTAGGAGAATTAGAAACCCATTCTCTCAATCCAAAATTTCCTTGCTTCATTATGGGTTGTGACATTTGGTAAATTTCAAGCAATTCCTCTTCAGTTACAGTGGAACCAATGAGGTTATCCACATAAAAGTTTTGTTTTAAAAACTGAACTGTTAAGTCCTCTTGAAATAAGTTTAGGTGGTTTCTAATTGTTAAAGCAAGAATACTTGGAGAGCAATTTGCTCCAAAAATAATTACTTTAAATCTGTAGGTTTTGAAACCTTTGTTAAGGTCATGTGGATCATTCAACCACAAAAACCTGAGATGATTTTTATCATACTCAAGCTTCAAATTTATACAGAGGAATGCTTTTTCTATGTCACTTTGTACTGCATAATTGTCTAAACGGAAGCAAAGGAGAATTTTTACAAGATCTGAGACAAGGTTTGGGCCTTCCATGAGACAATCATTTAAACTAACAGAATTTGTGTCTTTTAAACTACAGTTGTATACTACTCTTAGTTTAGTTGTGGATGAGTCTTCTCTGTAAACTCCCCTGTGTGTTAAATAATGACAACCTCGTTTTTTAAAGGGTTCATCAGTAACTTCTTCAATGAAGCCCCTTTCTATTTGTTCCTTGAATATGTTGTTGTATTGTTCTAAAAGATTGTCATTTTTTAGTTTTCTGTAATTTTTATACAGATGTGCCTTAGCTACTTTCAAATTGTCCATTATTTCTGGACAAGGTGTTTTCCAAGGCAGCTCCACATAGTATTGATTGTCTCTGTGTTGTAATGTATCCTTAAATTGTTCTGTCATCAATTGGTCTTCATGTGTAATAGTACTGTCCTTTATGCCAACTGATTCTAATAGTCATAACTGCTGTAACCCTTCATCCAATGTGGAATCATTTTCATTCAAATGATGTGGGATTATGACAGTGTTTTTGTAGTTCGAGTTTGTCACATAGTCAGAAATTTGTGACTGTGGTGATTTTGTTTTGCGTAAATTTTGTTCATGTTCTGTGTTTTCTGTGTCAGTAGTAAGATGGTATTTAGTTATGTCACCCAAAAGAGCAATACCTGTGGGAGTTTGTATGGCTATTCCATCTCCAATTTTAATGATGCCTCTATGGACCAGATGAAGATAGTCAGCCCCCATGAGCATATGTATATCATCAACTACATCTGCATTAAGGGTTTTATCAGCTATCGTGTATTTATTTTGAAGTTGGAGCAAAGCTTGTTTTAACCCAGCTATTTGTATTTTTTCTTGTTCTACTTTGTCCACAACAACAACCTTAAGGGTTTCAAATGTTTCATCAAGAGTTAAAGTTATATTTGCAGTTTTAAAACTGGCTTGTACTGGGTTTTTATTGATAAATGATGAAATAGAGAGATCTTCATCTCCTTGTTGGTTTTGAAGTCCCAATTTTTCTATCAGTTGTTTAGTTACAAATGTTTGTTGTGAGCAGGTATCTAAAAGACACCTAACCTGTACTATTTGTCCTCTTTTGTTTTGGATTTCCAAAGTTGTGGTTGGTAAAAGAATTTTTGAATTGTGGTTAATGCTAGATGAACTGATATGTCCATTCATAGCATTTTTGGTTTGTTTCTGTTTGTTTTGGTTTGATTTGGGTGTTTGTTCATAATGTTTGTCAGTTTTTCCAATGTCTGTGTGTGTATTACACATAGGGGTAACATGGTCAAAACTGTTGCAAAACTTACAATTGTATATCAAATTTGATTTGCAATTTGACTTTTGGTGCCCTGATCCAGTGCATTTTTTGCATAAGTTTAGTTGTTCACAACGTTTTGACCTTGCTGTAAAGTCTTTGTATTTGGGACAATTTGTAGAATTATGTTCACTGCTAAAACAAAATTTGCATGGTATGGGATTATACTCAAAAGTAGCTACATTAAAGTTTTGCAGAGTAGGAGTCTTTGAGTCTTTTTCTGTCACTTTATTTTCTGCAAATTGAGTTTTGCGGTTGTGTTTTGATGTAACTGGTAAGTGTTGAAATCTTTTGTTAGGTTTTTGGTTTTCTGCATTGTTGGTTTTTTCTTGTTCTGTGTTAAATTTTGGGTGTGTGTAACTTGATTTGTAAAGTGCTAGTACAGTTGGGAAATCTTCTCTTAGTTTATTAAGGCTAGGGTATATGTCAGTTGTCCTCTGATGAAATATCTCTTTGACTTTAGAAGGGAGCTTTTCAAAAACAACAGCTTGAATGATCCAAGCTGTTTCTGCAATGTTTAAATTATTGTTTTTAAGTTGTCCCATGAGACATTCAAACTCACAGTAAAAATCAAAGAGGTCACCATAGTTGTCTTTTGGGGTTCGCATGTTCATGACTTTAAGAGCCAAATCATGTATAATTTCATCCTTATTCATGTAATTTCTGTTAAGTAATTCTATTGCTACAGAATAAGAAGCACCTATGGCTGGTAGTGATTCCACTAATCTTAAGGCTGGGCCTTTCAGATAGTTCACTAAATAACTAAATTTATCAACATCTGTAATGTAGTTTTTATTACCTATAAGGCTATGAAATTTTTCAATAAAAGATTGAAATTTGGCTCTGTCACCCTCAAAAGTGGGTACTGCAAGTGTAGGCAATTTTGATTTTAGTTCATTGCCCTCAGCCACATTGGGAGGGCTAAATGAAGCATTTCTTGTAGCTTCTAAGAAGCTTTCGTATGTGTCTTCTTTTTTGCACTCATCAAGTTGGTTTTGAATTTCAGAAATATAGTTGTTAATTTTTGTAATGTAATTTTCATTGTCAAGTAGGAGAGTAGAATACTCATCATCTGTTAGTTCAATTGTGTCATCAATTTCTGTAATTATGTCTTCATCTAGTATGAAAATTCTTGTTTGTAACGAGTAATAGAATTTAATGTTGTTTCAAGATCATATCTTGTAGGTTCCTTTTGTTTGAAATCATTGTACAGTTTGGTGATGACACCTTTACGTGCTGATTTTTTCCTCATTAATTTTTTGTGATTTTGAGATGGTGCCGTAGCCCCAAGGTTTTCTGTGTTTCTTACCCTTTTGTCCAAGTCTTCCATAATTGTTGTTAGTGTTAAAGTTCTGAGTTTAATTTTTATGATGTTGAGCAAGTTAAATTACTGTACAGTAATAAGTTTTTTATATAACCTGCGCCACAGGTTAAATTAAAAATTCACAATGTTTTTAGTTAGGATAGGCCTTGAGTGTAAAGAGTAAGGCCTACTTTAAGAGGTAGGCCTATTATGTAAGGTAAAGTTAGGTGGGCCTACTAAATAGGCCTATTTGTTGGGCCTACCAAGTAGGCTTATGTTTGGGCCTATTATTTTATAGGACCTCAAATGAGTTAAGCCTGTTAAATTAACAAGGCTTAGTTTTGAATTTGAAGAGTAGGACCTATTAAATAGGCTTAATGTTGCGGGCCTATTATTTTTAGGACCTAAAATAAGTTATGCCTGTTAAATGAACAAGCCTTTGTTTTCGATTAGTGTAAAGGTAAAAAAGGTAAAGGAATCGGTTCCCAGTTGCTTTACGGTTGAAATTGGGGTTAGGCCTACTGAGTTAAGCCTAGCCACTGCGTGTGTCAGTGTAAATTTTAGAGGGGTTAGTTCCCCATACACAGGGCCACCATTGAAAAAACTATATAGGGCTATGGGTTGATTGCCTGTGCCCTCATCCGTTGGAAATTTCCAACAGACTTCAGTGGAGGGTTACCGACAAAAGCCCTATGCTTTTTCGTTAGAGAGTTATAAATATGTAGGTCTTTAAAGGACCTCTTTATATTTATATTGATTACGGTAATTCTAGCATCGGGAGTTGGGAAAGCTTATGTTAATGAAAAACTGAAATTGCTCACCTTATTTTTGCTGGGTCTTTGTTTGTTTCGATGTAGGGCGTGACGGTCATTTTCGGTGTAGGGCCGCCACGATGGGGTTACGCGGCGAATTTACTTAAGGTAATTAATATAGGCAGTCACTATATAAACCCCTGAAGGAATAGGCCTATCCTTTTATAGTCATTAGGTTTTATTATAAGGAATTCACTCAGGACTTGAGGGAAAATTTAGACACGTTTTCCCAGTTTAAAGCGTTTGCTTGGAATAAACAGCCCTGAGAGCCGTTCCTTGGTTCGCTTGTATTTTCATTATTATTTGCCGATCTAGCAAGATTTTGTTGTGTCTACTTTTGGTAGACTAAACAATAAATTGGGTTTTCTTGTTGCTATGTGGGGCTGATTCATACATACAGGTTCTTTGTACGTATGGCAATTCAATTATTTCATTCCCAATAGGCTATGTCGCCAATCCCGAGGCAATTTTGTATAGATATTTAATTCAATTAATTAATAATTTATATTTAATTATGAAATAAATGTACCACATATGATACCATGTTGTGAGCGCGTATAGTTTTTCCATAACTAGGTATAAGCGAAAATCAGCTGCAAAAACATTTTAGGTAAAGTACTCTTCTTTTTTGTAAGATTAAATATACCAAAAAAGTAAGAAAATCTGTCAATTTTCATTTTCTTCGAAATTGGTGGGTGATAGAAAGATACAGTTTTCACATTCGTAATCAGCGTAAAAGAGTACATTGGAATCACATAAATCCATTCGAAGGAGGAAAAACGGTTATATTTTGTTGTTCATTGTAATTTGTTAATAATAAATAAATTCCAGTGATATCACTGCGGTGTATGCGATACTTTTCAAAGCAACTATACAAGGCCAGGAATGACCCTAGGCTAGAAGAGAAAGGCCCGAGACCAGTGTTTTTCACTGTTTTTTAAGGGAGCCACTTCTTCAGAAGATACACACTGAGAGAGCCGCACACACACACACACACACATATATATATATATATATATATATATATATATATATATATATATATATATATATATATATATATACAGGGCGTCCCAAAAAAATGTATACACACTTTAACAGTTGATAGCTCAATTGATGTTTCTTTCTTTCCAAGTTAAACCCATTAGAATAATAATGGCAGTCAGACTAAGCTTTGAACAAAGGAAATTCATTCTAAAATGCTACTGGAAGTGTGAAAACGCAGTTGAAGTGCAAAGACAGTTTAGGAGGGAGTTTCAAACAGATCCACCAACGCGACTTACCATCACTCGAATTAGAGATAAGTTTGAAGCCGATGGAACTGTTCAGAATGTCCACAAGAAGCGTTCCGGAAGACCACGGACATCGACAAGCCCCACAAAGCAAGAAAGAGTACTGGAAACGTATCACCAAAGTCCAAGAAAATCTGTGCGGCAAGCGAGTCGTGAGGTAGGAATTTCAGAATCGTCTGTCCAACGCATTTTGAAGCGCTGTCAATGGAAAAGTTACATTCCAAGATTAGTCCATGCTATTAATGAAGATGATCCTTACCGAAGAGTGGAGTATTGCGAGTGGTACTTGGCACGATGTGGATGTGGATTGGACGAAGGGGTTTCGTAGAATACCCTCCGCGTTCACCAGACCTCACACCACTAGACTTTTTTTATGGGGATACTTAAAAGACAAAGTCTACGCTATAAAACCTGCAACAGTCGCTGAATTGAGAGCAGCCATTGAACGAGAATGCACACAAATACCAAACGAAATGTTTCGTGATGTTTGCGATTCCATTGCTTTGCGTTATCAGCAGTGCCTGGACCAGAACGGACGTCAGTTTTAAAACAGGCGTTGACAAAACAATTAAATAATGTCTGTAGATTCTATTACATTTTGAAAATGAAATGTATTTTAATAAACACTGCCTTTATAAGTATTTACAGTAAAGTGTGTATACATTTTTTTGGGACGCCCTGTATATATACACAGCTCATCAGCTGTTCTTTTGTGATGACGATCCTATATAAATTGAATGTATCCAAATTTCTCTCTCTCATATTATGCATCGAGAACCGCCACTTAGGCCATCACAAGCCGCATTTGGCTCGCGAGTCGCGCAATGAGTATCACAGCCCTAGACTCTAGCCCCTAACACCAGTCAGCGCCATTGTCAGTAAGGATGGAATACAGCAATGAAGAAAAAGTGTATCGTGTATTGTTGGCTATTTCTTGTAATAATTGTGAAGAAAGTTTACGTTTATTTCAAGAAAAATATAATAAACCAACACCAAATGCAACCATTCTTCGATACTGGAAGCTCAAACTTTTGGAAACAGAGAACCTGGGAAAAGATCGTCCAAGAAGCGGAAGGCCAGTAACAGCGACAGGAGACAACAACAAAGAAAATGTCCTCGCCAGTTTTGAAGTCGATCCAACAACTTCAACGAGAAAAGTCTCAGAAGAATTGGGTATTTCCAAATTTTCAGTTGCAGAAAATATTGAAATCACAGGAATACCACGATTACAAACCCATTTACTCTCACCTCATATACGACGATGATTCTGATAGACAGCTGCAATTTGCTGAATCAATAAGACAAAAGTTCAACAGTGATCCACATTTCCTTCGAAAGATCATATTTTCAGGTGAATGTGTCTTCGGTTTAACGAGTAAAGGAAACAAACACAACGTTCACTATTGGGCGAAAAAAATCCCAAGATTGGGTAAACCCGTTAAAACGGCGACACTAACATTTTGGGCGTGCATTGGTTATTGAGGACTCGCTTCTTTTGACATATCGAGAGATACGATGGATGGAAAACACTATTGCCAGGTACTGTCACAGTTTACTAATAGCGTTGGCAGGAATTGGTTTTATGAACATGATGGAACGCTTCCAATTACTCTGCAGCTGGTCGTGAGATGCTGGATATCAACCTTAAAGGAAGATGGTTTGGTTTAGACGGCGAGGTCCCATCGAGTGGCCAGCCAGATCACTTGATTTAACCCCATGTGACTTCTGGCTTTGGGCTTATTTGCGTGACAAACTCTACACTCCTGGTTTCATCTATCCAAATGTGAATGCCCTTGACTGCAGAATAGATGAAGAATTGAAAACGATCCCACTCGATATGCTCAAAAGAATAATGAAGTGTTTCACAGAGAGAATCCACAAATGTATCATAGTGGTTGGAGAACTCTTTGAAGATTAAATTACAATTTAACAAAATATTTGTACGAATAAAATTCTTATAGACTTTTGGTTTGATTTGTTTCATCTGTATAATGTTCTTAACTGAATAGTTGTATGTATAAAATCCTTAAACTTTTCTCTCACCCTGTATATATATCCCCAAGTGGCACCGAGAGTAAGCCACTTTTTGACCCATTAATTACGATTTTGCAAATTTGTCGAACTTTCTTGTAAGAGATACTTTTTGAGGTTGGGTTTGTTTAGGTTAGGTTAGCCTAACCTAAAACAAATCACTGGATGTGTAAAAGGCTGAGGTAGCATGAAGTAGGAATTACTTGATTTCGAGTTTTTTAATTAAAATCGCAACACTCTTAATGACAAAATAATGAGCTAATAATCATTCCATACAGTAAAAAAGCATTTTCCCTAAACTTTTAATGGAACTCCTCCCCCTTCCTTAACACAAGCGTAAGTGATTAAAAATTTGAAAATGTAATAAATTTGACCCGTAAGAGCTGCTCGGTAAAAAATTAGCACGGTTGAAAACTTACACAAAAGTTGGAACGAATTGGGCATCTCTCTCTCTCTCTCTCTTTCTCTCTCTCTCTCTCTCTCTCTATATATATATATATATATATATATATATATATATATTAGTGATGTAGGTCACATCCGCATCCGCATCCGCGAACATCCGCACATTTTTCTCGCATCCGCATCCGCACCCGCATCCGCACTTTGGACTGCGGATGTCGTGCGGATGTGGACCGTTGAGATAAAACGTCATTAATAAGCGGAAATTATCAAATTCTACTATATTAATAGAACTAGTTCATTGTGCGCAAAAGTGATGCAAGCGACAAGACGAGAGGCTGTTCTTGTATGAAGTTACTCTCTTGCAACCTACTTAGATCCACGTTACAAAGCTAAGTTATTTTCACTAGTACATTAGAACGAGTTAAATCATCACTTGGCAAAGCAGTTGAAGAGTTTCAATCTCTTGAATCTGTCGCTTCGCCACCCACCAGGCTCATAAATGGCATCCATATAAACTTCAGATCCTACAGAAATTAAGCGAAGATGATCCCGACCGGCGGATGGAATTTTGTGAATGGGCTACGGAACAATGTGCTCGGGATGCCAATTTCCCGTCCACCATTCTGTTCAGTGACGAGGCTGTTTTTTATGGAAATGGTCTCAAAACAACCCTCACTGGTATACCTCTTCAAAGGAACAAGGTACATCTCGGGTGATGGTATGGTGTGGCATTTGGAAGGATCGCATCATAGGCCCCCTCTTTTTCGATGAACATGTCACTGGAGGCACCTACCTACGTATGCTCAAGGAAGAAACATTTCCTAGTGTCTTGAACGAAGAAGGAAATTTCCCAACATGGTCAGCAAGACGGCGCTCCTGCACATTACAGCACCCAAGTAAGGGAATACCTGTACCAACAATTCCCTGGTCATTGGATAGGGCGTCGAGGGCCTGTGGAATGGCCAGCTAGAAGCCCGGATCTCACGCCACTAGATTTTTATCTCTGGAGCCACTTGAAAGTGCTGGTATACGCAAAGAAAATTAGGAGTGTTGAACATTTGCGGCAGCGCATTATTGGGGCATGTAACACCATTACTCCTGACATCATTCACCGTGTGCTTGCTGACTGGGTATCACGTCTGAATTTGTGTATTGAAAACAATGGTGGACATATTGAGCACGTTCTGTAAATAAAAGCTTTTGTTTTGCTTTTTTTTATTATTTTTCCTATGATGCCGGACTTATGGGACACCCTGTATAACCGTTGGTTAGCTTCCGCCCGAATTGTTCATTCTGACGAAGGTCAAGCTTTTCACTCCACCTTAGACCTACAGTTTAACGTGGAATCCGAACCACGCCCCATCACCAGCCCAGCGTCTTAACCACTAGGCCACCTAGGGTACCCATTTATCTACCAACCACTTTCTTTTATTGTGTGGAAGGATGAACAGCTGGGTTTTGCTGCGCTGCCGTCGGGTATCGAACCCGGGGCCGATGGATTGGTAGTCATGTTGTTAATAATTGTCTTGCAGATTATTAATTTTCTTAGTTTATTTATTTTTGTTTTTGTTTTGCAGGTTATTGCTGAGAGTTTGGAAAGTTACTGAATTTGCACCAAATTGAACCTTGAATTACCTTTCAATGAATCAACGCATTGCGGCCGTGAAACATTACTACAAATGTAATGAACAACCAACGATGGCGGCACGCCGTTTGGCACAGGAATTCGATATTAACCCACCCCAGGAAGAAACATACGATTGATTGTCGAGAAATTTGAAGCAACAGGGTCGGTAGCCACTGTAAAGAAGTCCGGTCGTCTGAAAACAGACAAATGTAGCTAAGGCTGAAGAAGCCATCAGGAGACTGGAACAAAGTCTGCAAAAGTCAACTCGCCGTTTATCTGCAGAGTTGGAAGTGAGCCAATCAAGTGTTATCCGTATCCTTCACCAGAAAAAATGGAAACCTTACATTCCACGCTTACTGCATGCCCTTCTTGATGGAGATGACGACCGCCGTCTTCAATTTTGCGAAGAGTTCTTAGCTAAACTTGACGAAGAGGACACAATGCTAGACAACATCTGTGGTCAGATGAGGCATGTTTTAAGCTTAACGGCACAATTAACAGACACAATTGTGTCTACTGGGCTGCGGAGAACCCAAGAGTGACAGTTGAGAAGGAGGTAAATTTACCTGGCGTGACAGTTTGGGCAGCCATATCTCCATTAGGGATAATTGGACCTTTTTTCTTTGAGGGATCTGTCACTGCAGAAATTTACCTGGATATGCTGCAAACCTTCTTTTGGCCCAGGGTACAAGATCAGGACTGTTATTTCAGCAAGATGGAGCTCACCTCATTATGGACGTCATGTTCGTCAGTGGCTTGATGAAAACTTTCCCGGAAAGTGGATCGGCCGCCGCGGTCTGATCGAGTGGCCGGCACGGTCCCCAGACCTTACACCTCCAGATTTCTTTCTTTGGGGGCTCATGAAAGACCTTGTTTATCGTGAAAAGCCTCGTACCATTCAGGAATTGAAGGCTCAAATCACTGCAAAGTTTGAGGAAATTGATATCGAACTCTGCAGGTGTTGTGCCACTCTGTGCCTGCTCGGCTGCAATTGTGCATCGATCACGAGGGAGGGCACTTTGAAAATTGCAAGTAAAATAGCTTGGTAAGTTCCGTAATAATTTTACCCCGAATAAATGGTTAGATAAACATGTCATTCATTTATTTCTACCTTCTTGTACACTGTAATACAAATGGCAAACAAACAATCAACTGACAGAAATCGGCGCTACTTTTGACTCACCCTGTACAGTAATATATATATATATATATAGAATGGCGAATCTTTCCCGCCTTAATCTTGTACTTGTTTACGAAGCGCCTTATATGGCATAGAGCCGAGCCAGCCCCCCTTTTCCACTTAAATCGAGTGTTTGTTCACAGGGCACCTTATATGGTATGAGTGCCAAGCTCTCGAACGCGTGAGTCCAATGTGCATGTGCGAGATTCGGGATGTTACAAAAGAGACCGAGGTGAGCCGCACTCGGGATGATTCTTTTGACTTACCCCGTGCTGTTTGCATAAAATCTGTGACAGCGCAAATTTGATACTCTTGCAAGAGCACTGGCCTCCTAAGCAAGAGCTAAAGTTCCTCTCTACCATCCATGCTGACTTTATGTACCATGCGTCATCAGCACTAGACTTGTCAGATGAATTAATGTACGTTAGGCCTTTTGGTGGTGTTGCTTTCTTAATAAGAAAAATGTCAAAACATATAAAAATTTTAACAAGCGATAATGTAGGTTGTTTAGCAGTGACGGACTAGCTACCTAAAAAGGCCCTGGAACATATTCATGCAGGGGGCCCACTCACTGGAGAAAGTTGGACCTGCCAATTAATTTATTTTGAATGCAAATCACAATGGCACAGTAATTCGTAAGAACAAGTGTGTTTAGCAGTCTTTGGAGCATACATGTATTTCGAACTAAAATGGAATTTAATAAACATTGGCAACGAGCAAAACAATTTACAAACTGAATAGTAATAGACAGACATTAGTGGCATTAGTAATGAGTAATACAATACAAATTGCAAAACATACAAACATACATAGCAATGAGCAAACTTTGAGGCAAACTAGTTAAAATTACAAAAGTAAAATTGAGCAAACTAATAAAATTAATTTGAGCAAAATAGTAATGAGCAACGGAAGAGTAACAGACAATAGTAATAAGTAATATTTATTGCAAACACAGAATACTAAGCTAAAACGGAATAGTAATACACAATAATAACGAGTAAAACAAATTGAAAATACACAGTAATACCGAACTACAGCAAATTGTATGAAATCAATATTGTACTGAAATCAAGGGCCCAAGTACTGGGGGGGCAACCGGGAAATTTCCCGATATCCCGGTGGGCCAGTCCGTCACTGGTTGTTAGGCATTGAATTACAAGTGAACAATGATTGCATATTAATTGTAAACTGCTGTTTACCATACAACAACGCCAGTAATCTAGGTGAACATTGATTTGCTGTACAAAATTAAGTCATTATCAGATAACCCCAAATTTCCACGTATAATAATGGGGAACTTAACGCACATGTGAACTCGAATTCTTTGTAGAAATGGGCAACATGTGCGAGTCAGCCAAATTAGAAAATTAAGTATAAGTGATGTAGATGTTTCGGGGTAACTAGTGGTAATTTCACATACGTTTAGTGATATGAGTGGTGCCACCAGGTGGATTGATCATTGTCTCACTAGTAATAATCTAAAGGCTCGAATTGTTAGAGTGCATATTCTACAATTATTTCCTTCTGGTTATAGACCATTAGAGCTATTAATTAATTTTACCAATTTATACGCAACACAACATAACAAGAACTCAATAGGTAAGAATAATCGCGTCGATTGGTCTAATGTTAATATGCAACAGAGAATAGAATAAAAGACAGAACAGTCACCTCTTTAATAATTTAGAAATTTGCATCTTGCCTGAGTAATCCTTGCTCAAATGATTCTCAGTGTAAACTCATAGGTAGGTATTATAGTAAGATAGTATCCTGTTAAGAGAAGCAGGAAGCCCCCTGATTAAATCTTACAACTATCATACTAAGATTATGTCTGGATGGAATGATTTTATTGCCCCCCTGAGAGGGAATCGAAAGACGCTTAAGATTTGTGGTGCTTTCATGGTAGGCCCAGATTAGGACCAGTATACATGAATATGTGTAGAAGTCGGGGTCAGTATAAAGCGGCCAAAAGGCGATGTAAACAGGAAGAAGAGTCTATTCGAGCATCAAAAGCTTGTGAAGCTCGCATAATAACGATATAACAAATTTTGGAAATTTGTTAAGAATCAAACGGGTGTCAAAAGTGTCCTCCTTCGACAATCGATGGGGTGTCGGGGGAGAATGAAATTGCAAAGCTGTGGAAACACCACTCTAACATTCTTACAGTGTGAGTAGCGATAATTTTAAGACAGATTGCAGAGGGAGGGACAAGGGAAAATACTTTGATATCAGTTCCTGAAGTAAAGAGTTAATTAAAGAGCTAAAGACTGGTTCTGCGTTCAGGGGTAGATGACCTATCGAATGAGCACTTAAAATATGCAAATGACGTAGTATGCCTGCAGATATCATTGCTCCTATCAGCCATGCTTGCTGGTCAAAATAAGTATGGAGACATTCTGTCCAGCAATAATTACAGGCCTATGTCCCCAACTGACCTGTGTATCTATGTACTTAAGAAACAAATATCCATATACATTGACAGTAATTCAACTATTATAGCTGTTTCATAGATATAAGTAAGGCATATGATAGAGTGAACCACAATATTTTATTTAAAAAACTAGAGACAGGAAGGTTCTCATGTACATATTAAATTTATTGAAATTTTGGTATTCCCACCAATCTTTAACCGTTAGGTGGGGCAATGTACTATCCGAATGTTTTGTTCCTCTTGCGGGGTGAGACAAGGCTCCTTGCTCTCCCCTATGCTGTTTAATGTGTATATTGACGGATTAATTGCTTCACTTAATGAGGCAACAGTAGGATTGTTGTATAGATAACACAAGGATAAATAACTTAGTTATGCCGATGATATGGTGTTAATAAGTCCCTCTGTTAAAGGTCTGGATCGGCTACTAAAAGTCTGCGAAGTATATTCGCAGAAACATGATATTCTATTTAATGTTACAAAACTAAGGTTATGCAATTTCATCCTAAAAGCTGTAAGCAACCAGCTGATATTAGATTTAAAATGAGAGGTGAAGTAATTGGAAGTTTAAGTATTTGGGTCAAACTATTACCAGCTCATTGAGTGATGACTCGGATACAGGAAAACAATCTCGAAGCCTTTGTGCTGAAGCGAATATGACTATAAGGAACTTTCGGTTTCTGTACAAATAAAGCTAAAGACACTCTCTTTCCATACTTTATGCAGTAATATTTACGGACAGCAAACTCTGGGTGAACTATAAAAGGTTCTGGCAGAACCCTAAAATTTGCTGTACACAGGTATTTTAGACTCTTACATAAATTATCCCCCGAGATGCTCAGCTTCGCAAATGTCTGCTACCCGCAGTCCCGAGCTTCCCGGAGGTAACAAGACATGCTGAATACAATCTGATGCAAAGAATTAAAAAATCAACCAACCCGATTATCCAAGCTATCCATAAGTCCTGCCGTTTATCCTCTAAGCTATGGAATTCTTGGTATGAAAACGTATGTCTGTAGTTCCACTTAAGTTCGACATTACTGTATTATTTCTAATCAACTGTTTCGTCAGCCAGACTCTGTACTGAACGGACGCATTTCCTGAGCTCTCTGATATTGCATCTACTTTTGTGTATTGCTAAGAATTTTACTTTTGGAAAGTTTTGAATTTTATATACTCGCGTTTATATTCACATTGCTATAGTTAAGTAATTGAATATTAATGGTTTTTAGCGATTTAGAAGTTTTCATAGTGTGCCGGCTTAATTTAATTTGAACTTGTGACGGTTATAAACTAATTTTTAACTGCGCGATGCCTTCGCAGAAAGCGTCATGTGTTAGGTGTAGGGTAAACCGGTGGCATTCGGAATTTAAAGATTATAACGGCGGTCCTATGGCGATTACCGAGAGATCAGTTTGTTTCTTTTGCGAGTTAATGGAGGAAATAGTTGACATAAAACGCAGTGTACGTGAGGTAACGGAAAGACTTGCAACGCTTGATGAGGGCAGGGGTAGGGCTACGGTTGACGAAAGCCAAACCAATACTAACGTTGAAGATGTTAGTAATTTGAAGGGTGAGGTGCGTAACCTAGTTTCTAGTTTAGGTAACTTTTCGGGAAGGTTGGATAGAGTTGAGGAAGGGGTTAAGGTTGGTCCGAGAGTAGTAGATGGGGAGGGATTTAGAGAAGTTAAGGGTGGAGCTAGGCCGCGTACGTTAGGTGATAGGAATCCCCCCTATCGAGGTTTCGAACCCTTTCGCCCATTTGGAAAGGGACGTGAATGACGGGGAAACTATTTTAATTGGGAACTCTTTAGTGCGCCACATGGACAAAGAGTTCGTTGAACGGCATCCAACCAAGAGGAGAGGGTCTGGGGGCCAGGGTTGACAGAGTTAGAGTCGAAGTGGATAGGATTGACGTTGCCTCCCGTCAGTCGATGTTGGTGACGATGGTAGGAGGCAACGACTCGTATAGGCCCAATACGAGAGTGCCTGACCTTTTGGAGAGATATAGGCAGGGCCGGATTAAGACCTTTAGAGGCCCTAAGCACTTAAAAGATTTTGGTGCCCCATATATATGTAATTCAAAATATAAACAAAAATAAACCATAAAATAAAATTTTATTTTTTGAAATGAAACAAAACTTACAGTAAGATCGAAAATAATGTTTATTTTTGTATACTTCCACTTCATTTATATTTGAAAAGTTTTCTCCTTTTTTTAATTGCAAAGTCTTTGATCAGATCCTCAAAACTAATCTTACGTAACACATCTGCTTCTATACTTAGTAGAGATAAGGCATCCAGCCTGCCTTGTTGCATAGTTGTTCTGTTGGTATTTTTAATATACTTCAACTGAGAAAATGAACGCTCAGCTGAGCAATTTGTGACCATTAATGTTAAAAATATACGAAAGGCAATTTCTACATTTGGGAAGGCACACTCAATATTGTCTTCTACAATTATTTTATAAAGTTCAGCATGACTGAATCTTGTTTTTACATTTACTATAGCACACGAAAATATTTAATCTATATGTATTTTTAATATGGCGCTCAAACATTTGATATAAACAAAATAATAACGCAAAGCGTAAAGTGTGTGATTACAACGAAATATATTTATTCTCTCAAAAGGGTTGTTGTTCACTACAAATTCAAACAATGAAAAAAAATAAATACTATATATGAATATATATAATTCAGTTTTCAACAGCTTATAGGCTATAAGCCGCGATTATATATAGTATAATAAATCCATGGTAAATCCGACAATGGAAAATTTCTGTGGTGCCCCCCTTCCCTTGATGCCCTAAGCACGGGCTTATTTTGCTTAATGGTTAATCCGGCCCTGGATATAGGGGGTTAATTAGGTCCTTGAAGGCGAGGTCAGATAGGTCTTTAGTTCTAGGTATTACCCCTAGGCACGGGTTGGGTCTTAGGATTACGTCAAAAACAATATTTTTGAATAATAAATTGGAAGAAATTTGTGCTGAGGAAAATGTACCCTTCGTAAAGCTGTGGTCCGAATTCAGTGATCCTAGCCTTTTTATAAAAGATGGGGTGCATTTTAATGAAATAGGTAATGCTAGGCTAGGTTGGTTAATAGACGAAAACGTGCGAAAGCTGTATAGGTCGAAGCCTTCTTTAAACGTTGTGGGTCCGGGGAACGCGGGCCCGACGTGAAAAATAGTTTAAAACGCCGGCCCGTGGTAAAAAATAACTTAAACGTCTTTTACTGTAACGCGCGTAGTATTAGAAATAAATTAAACGAATTTAAGGCGATAATTTATTCCGGCAACTACGATATAGTTGCTATCACTGAAACATGGTTAAATACCGTGACTCGGGACTTGTTGGGGGAACTTGATATACCGGGTTTTAAACTCTTTACTAATGATAGGTTACATATGTTTGGTGGCGGCGTTTTGGGATCTTTTCCGTTTGACTGCCGCCATTGAAACATAAGAGGTGAGTGCCCCCAGCCTTCTTTACTTAGCCTTATAAGACTAACTAATGAAAATATCACGACCTAACCTAACCAATCGTTAGGTTAACTGTACGACCTTGACGATTGGTTAGGTTAGGTCGTGATAGTTTTGTTAGTTAGCCTTATAAAGCTAACTAAAGAAGGCTGGAGTTTAATTGTTTCAATGGCGGCAGTCAAACGGAAAAGATCCGCGTTTTGCTGTACATTCGTAATTCCCTAAGGGCTATCGAGGTTAAGATAGATTTTCCGGTAGCAATTAATGCGATATCAGTTATCACGGTTAAGCTAGATTTTCCGGCAGCACGATATGCGTTGAAGTTAGGGCGCGTAGTATTAGTTTTAATTTTGCTGTTGTTTATAGACCTCTCGTTCAACCCTTCGACAACGATACTAGATTTTACTCACTTCTTGGTAACTTTATTGACAATCGGAATAGTATAATTGTCGGAGACTTTAACTGCCCTAATGTTAATTACGAGACTTTTACTGGTAATGAGGAGGGTTTGAGATTGATTGAGTTCATGGAGGATAATTTTTTACGACAGATAGTTACCGAACCAACGCGCGGTGACAATATTTTAGATTTGGTGATGACGAGCAGCGAAAATATAGTCGATAGTTTAGAAGTAGGCGAGAGTTTAGGATGTAGTGATTATCAAATTCTTAGGTTTAAGTTATTGATAGAAAACACTAAGGATAGTAACGTAATAGAAGTCCCTGATTTTCGTAGGGCTAATTTTGATAGTTTTGCGGATAGGATGAGAGTAGTGGACTGGGCTAACTTATTTATGGGTAATGACACAACTTTTCATTGGGAGACGTTTAAAGAAAGTTTTATGAATACTGAAAGGGAGTTTATTCCTCGTAGGCCCAAGCGCGCTAGAAATCATGGTAGGCTCAAGTGGTGGACTAGGGAAATAGGCGAGTTCATAAACGAGCGTAATAGAGCGTATAGACTTAATAAGCGCAATGGCACGGCAGCTAACTTTAATAGATATATCGAGCTTAGACGTCAGGTTAAAAGATCAGTTAGGAATGCTAAGCGTAATTTAGAGATACTTATAGCTGCGGATAGTAAACATAATCCAAAAAAGTTTTTTGAATACGTCAATAATCGTAAGCCGATAAAAGATAACATAGGCCCTCTAGTGGATGTTAAAGGCGCTTTGGCTTCTGAAGCTCAGGCGATGGCCGGTATTTTCAATAACTTTTTTGCGACAGTTTTTACCGTCGAAGACGTAAATAATGTCCCCGACGTGGACGATATCGTTCCATTTAGTAGCGAGACTATTTTGGATGAAATAACTGTTTACGAGGGTGAGATTGCGCATTATATCGATAGGCTAAAAGTCAGCAAGGCTCCAGGCCCTGACGCTTTTTATCCCAGACATTTGAAAGATTTGGAAGACGTTATCGTAGGCCCCTTAACGAAGATTTTTAATCAGTCACTCGAAACGGGGATTATTCCTGAAGACTTCAAATTAGCTAACGTCACGCCCATTTTTAAAAAAGGCGACCGCACGGTACCTAGTAATTATAGGCCCATTAGCTTAACGTCAATTGTAGGTAAACTTTTGGAATCCGTAGTTAGGGATCGTATCATCGATCACTTAGAAAGTAGAGATTTGATTAATAGTAGTGAGCATGGGTTTCGACGCCATAGATCTTGTTTAACTAATTTGTTAGAATTTTATAACGAAATAGTGCGCGAATACGATAGGCATAGAGCGGCTGACGTTATTTATTTAGATTTTAAAAAGGCGTTTGATACAGTTCCGCATAGAAGATTAATTGCGAAGGTTAAAGCGCACGGTATACGCGGTCAGGTAGCTAACTGATTAGAGGAATGGCTTCGTACTAGGAGACAGAGGGTCGTTGTCAATGGTAGTGAATCGGGGTGGTTGGATGTAGGTAGCGGTGTCCCACAGGATTCAGTGTTAGGCCCATTGCTATTCGTAATCTACATTAACGACATAGATGTAGGATTGACTACTAACGTGTCAAAATTCGCGGACGATACTAAAATAGGCGGTAGGGTTGTTAACGAGGACGATAAAAATAGGCTCCAAGACGATGTAAATAGGATTATGGAGTGGACGGTTAAGTGGCAGATGCAATTTAACGTAGACAAATGTAAAGTTTTGCATATAGGTTCTTGTAACAATAATTACACGTATACGATGGATGGTAGAGAGTTAGCGAGCGTTGACGAGGAAGTAGATTTAGGCGTACGCGTATCTAAAGATTTAAAGGTTAGGAACCAGTGCCTAGAGTCTTGCGCAAAAGCTAATAGGATGTTAGGCTTCATAGCGCGCAATTTCGAATTTAAATCGAAGGATATTATATTGCCCCTTTACAAGTCCCTAGTCAGGCCTAATTTAGAATATGCCGTTCAGTTTTGTGCTCGTATTTGCGCGAGGATATTGATAGGTTAGAAAGGGTTCAGCGTCGTGCCACGAAACTAATTCCGTCATTGCGCAACAAGCCTTATGAAGATAGGATTAAAGTGTTAGACTTGCATTCACTCGAAACTAGAGAGAGGGGGGAGTTTAGTGAAGTTTTCAAAATCGTTAATAACATTGATAACGTAAATTTTGACAAACTGTTCACTTTCGATAATAGCAATACTCGTAATAACGGATTTAAGTTGCGTGACAGACGTTTCATTACTAATATCGCTAAAAACTTCTTTACGTTTAAAGTAATTGATAAATGGAATAATCTTCCTGCGTCAGTCGTTCACTCTACCAGCGTTAATATGTTTAAGAACCGTTTAGATAGGCATTTTAAAAATATTAACGTTGTTTAAAATAAAAAAAAACAGTAACAGGTGCTCTGGAGGTGGTGGTCTAGGATGAGTCTGTTGACGATTAATGCCAGCTTGTGACATGACAGCGTGTGATGCTAGCAATAAAATTTAAAAAAAAAATTAGATTAACATGAACGTAGATGTAGCTCGTAGAGTAATCTAACCCACTTTTTGTTTAACTTTACCTACTTTTTTTTTCCTTATCCTCTCCTTACTTGCATGTCTGTAGTTTGCATGGTATGACTGTGAGTTAAGACTGTGCTTGCATGGTTTGTAAGCATTCTTATTTTACTTCTTTTCATCTTTTCCCCAGTTTCCTATTCTCTCCGACTATTTTTCTGACTTGTCGGCAGTGGCCAGCGGATGATGATGGTGAGTCTTTTTTCTCTTTCTGAATGAATGTTAACCCGTGAGTGATAGGTGTTGCTACTTATTTAACCCCTTATTTTTTTCTCTTAATTCTTTCCTTTCTCTCGGGCTAACCTTAGAGTGGATCTTAGGGTCTTTGTTAGCCTTAGCTTCTGTAGATCTGTAGAACTGTATATATTTCTATCCTTAGTTTATTGGCAGACTATAGTCTACCAATAAACCTTTTCATTTTAATTTTCATTCAAACCCTTTGCCGTCAGGCATAAATACTGGACCGTCAGACCAGTTCACTTATTTCCATATATCATCCCAATAAATATGTAAGCCAGCCACCCTCATCATAATAACTACAATAACAGAGTTTGCTAACTCATTCGATAAGTGTGATCATGACATAATAGCGGACAAAATAATAATAATAATAATAATAATAATAATACATAAGATATACATTACATCCATCATGGTTTACACAATGTTGGGATTAACGTTTAATTTTTTTTAGTTTTATTACAGTATTCTTATCTGAATATGCCGTTGGGAAGCATGACAACTTTTCAGGCAAAAGTCTTTGAGATTCATTTCTATTTTTACATTAGAAAATGTCAAATATAAATAGAATTTGTGGAAAATAAAATAAGGTTGCATTTAGTTAACTCTGTCATTACAAATGAAAATTCAAATAATCGATCAATGAAAGAGAGCCACCAAGAGTTCCTCTTTCGTTTGTACTTTGGTCTCGTAGACCATCTCTTTCATAAGGCTTCATAAAAAGAAATCTAACGGGGTTAGGTCCGGAAATCTCGGGGGCCACGATATTGGACCAGCACGACCAATCGAACGATTCCTGTACCGCTGATTCAAGTAATCCGTAACATGACGACCAAAATGTGGTGGCGCTCCATTGTGCTGAAAGAACATCCTGCGCCTTGTCTCCAAGGGCACGTCCTCCATCAAAAGCGGCAATTCGTTCGTCAGGAAGTTAAATATCAGCAGTTAATCGTTGTTCCAAAACGAACGGTCCAATCAGCTGATCTCCAATTACATCGCACCAAACATTCACCGAGAATCGATGTTGAAAGTTTTCTTCAACGATACCGTGAGGATTAAAATTATCGGCGGACCACAAGTGGGAATTTCGTCTATTGTTAATTCTATCCCGAATGAATTGTGCCTTATCACTAAACAATATGCGATTAAGAATTTGGCAATGCATAACCATCTACTGGCAAAATTACACACGTTTATCGTAATCATCCGGTTGAAGAGCTTGCACACGTTACAAATGATAGGGAATACAAACCCTCATCATGTATGGTTCGCCATACACTCGATGCGGATTCACCAATTCGTCCAGAAATCCTTCGAACACTGATAGTTGGGCTACATTGTACTAGGTCCACTATGCGCTCCTCCACAGCAACGGGCCGTCGTGCTACATGTTCTTGGTTACGTGGAACAATTGTCCCTGTTTCCCTTAATCTCTGGTGTGTGTCACTAAACACTTGCCTGTTCGGTATTCGGCGGTTCGGAAAACGTCTTCGATATTCCTCAACTGCCGCTCTGCTGTTACCATCACAGAATCCATAAATGAAATGGATATCAGCGTATTCAGCGGGTGTGAACTGTTGATTCACCTTAGCGCAACACAGTGTCTCGTACCACAAATCAGAACCAACTGAAAGAAAAAAATTGAGGATTAGTAGTGGTAGATTCGTTAACTGAAACTACCACCAGTGCAGCCTTCTATCGAATTACACATAAGTAGGGATTTGTTGTTTGCACATCTTAAAACGTCCTTAGCTCCGCAACAGTTGGAAATAGCACCTATGTTGTATTAACATTTTTACTCGATATCACCCCCCAAAGTATGGCAGACCGGTTGTGAAACACCCTGTATAATAGGTGATTTTCATTGTTTAGTAATATTTACAAATTGTAATATATATATATATATATATATATATATATATATATATATATATATATATATATATATATACATTAGTAGGAGTTTATGAAGTGTTTCTTTAGTGAGTTGCGAAATGATATTAGTGATGTGCTTCTCTGATGTTTATGGGTATAGCGTTTCAGATATCTGCCCCTTTGTAGGAGAGATCATTTCCTGCAGTTTGCATGGATTAATTTGGTTTATGTATGAAATCATTGGAAAGCCTTGTATTATGATTATGGTATACTGTGGATAATTTTTGGGAAACATTAACGTAGTTTTCTGAAAAAATGGTGGGTGTTAGAGAAAAAATAATAACATATTCATAATCAGCGCATCAAAATAGGAGGGCCACTCAATATATTTTGCCCCACGTTTTTTTTTCTTTCCAAGTTTCCTTGTAAGTTCCAGAAATTTTGTACACAAGTAGTTACATACCTTTATTACAAGTTTTTATTTTTCCACATAGTCTCCATCTTTTTCTACGGCTTTCCTCCACCTCGAAACAAGGGCCTTTATTCCTTGCTGGTAAAAGTTCGCTTGGTTTCACTGGAGCCACCTCTTAATCTCAACAACTTCATCGTCACTCTCAAACTTTCTTCCACGAATAGCATCCTTCATTGGCCCAAACAAATGGAAGTCTGAAGTGCCAGATCCGGGCTGTATGGAGGGAGGGGTAACACAGTCAAGCGCATTTTTGTGATGGCCTCTCTTGTTTGCAAACTGTTGTGTGGTCTTGCGTTATCGTGCAAAAGAAGGACGTCTTCCAGTTTTCTCTCCGGTCGAACTCGCTTTATATGTCTTTGGAATCTCTGTAGGGTAGCAATCAGGGCCGGATTAAGCATTGTTAGGGCCGGGGGCAATGAATATTTTTGGGCCGGTGTCACTAGAAAAACACAATTCTTTACCTGATACATCATACATGAGTGATGTGATCAGCTGACTGGGATCGATCAACAGAAAACGAAACAAAAACAAAGATGTGATTACAGAAAATGTATACTTTGTTCACATAAATGGGATACTAAACTAGGTTTTGTAGAAGCGGAATCTAGAATTTTTTTTCTTCCTCACAGTCGACCAATTATTTCAACGGTAGATTATAGCGTTTACATAGTTTCTTGGGGCAGGTCAGCATCTGGGGCAGGGGGCAAATACCCCCTTTGCCCACATTATAATCCGCTACTGGTAGCAATACATGCCTCCGAGTTGATTGTTTGTCCTTTCTTCATAATGTTCACCAGAATCACCCCTTTCATGTCCCAGAAGATGGTGGCCATAACCTTTCCTGCAGAGGGAGCCATTTTTAACTTTTTCTTGCGTGGGGAGTCTGCGTGATGCCACTCCATGGATTGGCGTTTTGTTTTAGGTTCAAAGTGGTGTACCCAAGTCTCATCCCAAGTCACAATTTGCGAAAGGAAGTCATCCCCTTCTGTCTCGTATCGAATCAACGACTCCGAAACAATTTATTTTCTTTGGGCTTTGTGATCTTCAGTCAGTTCGCGAGGAACAAACCGTGAACACACTTTTGAGTATCCCAGTTGCTGAATTATCGTATTCACACTTCCTTCACTAATTCCTAGCTCCAGTGATAACTCCTTGTATGTGACGCGCCTATTTGATCGAATGATGCTGTTAGCACGTTGCACAATGTGAGCTGTCACAGTCGATGCCGGGCGACCGCTGCGTGGCTCATCATAGAGACTGGCTCTCCCTCTCTCCGATGATCTCACACGTTTAGACAGCATCTCCGTTAACGTTTTGTAGACGTTTGTGAATATTTCCACCTGTTTCCTTCTCTGTAGTTAAGAACTCGATAACAGCTCTCTGTTTACGAAGCACATCACTGTCAGACGCCATTTTCGAAACTGCGTTAACCATCGGTTTTATACAAGGGCGTTTAAAGCGGTTTTATACAAGAAGGGAGGTGAAACGCAGAAAGTTCAAACTTACGGCCCAAAAGACATTTCAGCCCCATGTCCTATTATTTAGCTAAGAAAAAAGGGTGGGGCAAAATATATTGAGTGCCCCTAGTACATTTAACTCAGCAGAATTTGTGCAAAGGACAGAAATTGTGTTGTGCAGTGTTATTAGCAACTTTGTACATACTGATACCGACAGTAAGTTTAACAGGTTATTTAGTTTTAGAATATTTAAGTTTCTGAACATTAGAGAGGTATGAGATCGTCTGTTATCATTGTTTATAAACATTTTTTATCTATTACTTCTAGCGGATACAGTATGTAATTCTTTGTACTACCCCCATGCTGTGATTCCATATTGGAAGTGTGGATGGATAAATGAGTAATACAGGGTGAAGAGGACATTTTGGGGATTTTTTTTTTTAGTTTAAACATTATGTAGAGAAATCTAGAGATTTTTTATTTGATATGTTGTGTGTGAGTTTTGAAGTTTATATTTTCATCTAACTTGATGCCAAGAACTTTAACTTCATTTACTTTTGCAAGAGGAATGTTTCCAATTATAGACAGGCCTGCGATGGTTTTGTTGTCCGAAATATTTTATCACATATATAGTAATTTTTGGACGCTGATTCCGAAAATAATATTAATTTTTCGTCATCACGTACAGATTTTTCACAAAATGTCATATTTCATATTACATATGTCAGTAATTTTCCTTAAATTTTGGTTAAAAACTACTGCCTATAAATGCTTGGTTTCACGAAGACATCAAAGAAATGGAAGAGAGATATCGGGGAAGGTGGGACATCAGAATGATGGCTGATTACTGCTGGATGTTGAAACGGGATACTCCAGAATTATTACATAAAAGAAAGGGAACAGCGCATACATTCGAGACTAAGAGGCATAGATCTCACAAGAAAACTCAGGACAAATAAAGATGAGTATGTAATTGACGTTAATTCTCTACTTTCTTTTTAAAGTTGTTTGTAGTTGTAATTAGTATAACAAAGTGAAATAGGCACCTAACAAGCGGTAGCTCGCTATCGCCCTCCGGGCAGGTAGCAGTATATGTCACCCCTAGCTGTATATGTATATTGTATATATGTATATGTATATTGGTACTTACGTATTATCGGGACTACCAAACTGTTCATTATGTATTTTTGCTCTCGTCATTTTCGTTTTCGAAGTACTTACATTCACTTGTAATAGACACTAAATAGCTCGTGCTCGGCCGCGGAGTGACCTAGGACCGGGAAACTTGGCAGAGCACATCGGCAGCTCATAGGCTATCAGTTGGTGGTGGTTGCAGAATTTTCTGATGTGCCGTTTAGTCTGTGCACGGTTCCGAAGAAAGCGGACAGACACACAGACACATTTTAGCTCAATAGTATATAGTAGGATGTAAATTGAAATGAATAATAGTTATTTATGTTGTTGTTTTTTCCCTTCCAGTTTGCAGAAAATCCTTACGTGATAGAAAAAAATGGACACCTTATTCGAAATCAGCGTAGTTGAATTATATAAAATCAGTTATTAGTAAGAAAGCAACTCTTATAAAGTTCTCATTCGCAGGCCTGTGTTATTAATGGTGTGTGCACGATTGCAGTGTTTTAGTTACAATCATATATGATGATTTTGTCAAGTTCAGTAAAAGCTTATTTGCACACATCCAGTGGTGTAGTGCTGTGGGAACGCGTGGGAACGGCGTTCCCTTACTTTTTTTGGTAGACGGAACGGCGTTCCCTCACTATTTCAAATAAATCCGAACTTACAAATCTCTAACGTCATGAAATTTTAATTCCCACCCCTAGAAGAAATATGAGAAAGAATCATTAACTGTTTCACTTCTTTTAGCTTCGACTGAGGCAATGCTAGCCTATAAAGATATGGTGAAACAGTCACCACGGCGTACCAGTTGTTAACTTTTTTTTAGTTAATCATTCCAGTTGTTAGCTATTTTTATTGATCGTACTGGATGTCGTATATCTAATGACACTGGAAATACTGCATCTTCAATCTTGGAATATATCCTAATATCCAGTGCATATGACCTCAAAATATCCCTGAAATTGGTCAGATTTCAAAAGAATTCCCGGGGGGCTTACAGTGCCCCCGGACCCCCAGCTGTATGGGCTCGCCGCGCTCGCCATTGTCCCCCCCCGCATCTGAGTAACACTTTCAAAATGCGTTCCCTCACTTCTTTATTTAGCATCACACCACTGCACACATCTATTTATAAACATGATTTAATTGCTTGTTCACTTCATTCATTAGGTAATTGATATCGTGGTGTGTAGAAGTGAGTGTTGTATCATCTGCATATTGAATACAGTCTAATGTTGTTGATCGATAAAATTTATTTACATGTATTAAGAAGAGTAAGGGTCCAAGGATTGATCCTTGTGGAACTCCATTTTTCCAGTGGTTAACTGAATGCCCGGTTAGGTCAACTGAATGCCCAGTTAGGTCAACTGAATGCCCAGTTAGGTCAACTGAATGCCCAGTTAGGTCAACTGAATGCCCAGTTAGGTCAACTGAATGCCAGGTTAGGTCAACTGTACGCCCTTGATGATTGGTTAGGTTAAGTTGTGATTTTTCGTTAGTTTAAACGAAAATGACGAGAGCAAAAATACATAAGCAGTTTGGTAGTTCCGATAATAGGTAAGTACCATTAACTAGTTAAGTTAATTTTGAAAGTTAATCAATTAAGTTAATCAATTAACTTTTTCTTTCTTGGAAGTAGTCTGTAGACTCATCATCATTATACATAACTAATGAAGGTAATGATAAATCTGTAATTATGTGGGATCACCTTGTATGTGTGGTTGTCACTGTCTGATAAATGTATTTTTTGGCATGTTATACAGGGCAAGACATAAGGATAATTTTTTCTATAAGCTTTTATTATTTTTATGTTTCTTATAAATAAATTAAATTTGTTTATGGTCTCAACTCATCTTATCTCAACAAGTCTCAACTTTTAGGCCTATAATAGTTTTCCATTGTAAAAATGAAGGCAAAATGAATTTAATAACAAATTGTTTTCTAAACTGTATGTTTTATATTGTACACTATTGACACAAAATCCAGATTCCTTACCAACAATAGTCAAATTAGACACATAAAATATCATATACTTCACTTACAAATTAAACATACTTGTTAACTTTACAGAAGATGAGGTTCTCAAACCTTTCATCTCTTAGCCTACTGTATATTACATTTCACTCAGAAAGATAAAAACAGAATTTTTATAGGGAAATTAATTGAAATTTAATTGAAGTTAATTAATTTGGAGATATTTCAATTAATTAAGTTAAACTTTTTAAAAAATTTAACTAGTTAAATTAATTAACTTAATCGGTTAATCGGCAAAAAAGTTAGGTTAATTAATTTAATTTACCCAACCCTGCTACAGAGGGACACAAACAGACGGATCAAATGTAGAATTCGGACCCCAGCCTTCTTTAGTTAGCTTTATAAGGCTAACTAACGAAAATATCACGACCTAACCTAACCAATCGTTAGGTTAACTGTACGCCCTTGACGATTGGTTAGGTTAGGTCATGATATTTTCGTTAGTTAGCCTTATAAAGCTAACTAAAAAAGGCTGGGGTCCGAATTCTACATTTGATCCAAACAGACTATACAAATGGTCAGAAGACAATAACATGAATTTTAACATGAATTTTAAATTTCAGCTCTTGAGATATGGAAGAAATGGAGAACTTAAACAGACAGCATACTATGTCCGGATAGACAAGAAATTCAGAGAAGCACGAAAACAAAAGATTTAGGGTTAATAATGACAGATGAGGCAAAATTTGAAACAGAATCAGATATCAATAACAAAACAAAAAGAGTTACGCGACATCTACTGAGAACCTTCAAAAGAAGGGACGAGAAGGTAATTATTCCCTGCTAAAAACACTGATCATACCAAAACTTCAGTACTGCTCAGTTTCGACCAGTGATGTAGGACTCAACACCGGTCTCGAGATCGGTCTCGAGACCTTTTTTTCTGGTCTTGGTCTCGGTGATGGTGGTCTCGACGACATCACTGCGATGTTCTTCAAGTGCAACGAACACTTATTTTGTTTTAAGTAGGCAGTTAACTGCTGAAAAATGTCACCAACTATGAATTTGTGAATAAAGTATGAGTAAATTTCGCAATTGTTACTTGATAACCTCTTTAGAATCCTTATTCCTGAATGTGAAATACAGAGCTCAGGAATTAAGCATTACACACTACTGATAACATAAAAACATTGCATATGGTCTCGGTCTCGGCCACTGTGGTCTCGACTACATTACTGATTCTTGACGTCCCCATATAAAAAAGAAATTAATAAACTAGTGAAATCCAGAGGAATTTCACAGCCAAGAGTGATGGCTGCAAAGAGTTCAACTGCTGGGAAACACTACATAAATTAGAACTGTATTCGCCGGAGAGAGAGAGAGAGAGAGTTACAAGGAAATGAAGTACCTTAAAAGGCCTTGCGGCCCATACCGAGGAGGTACCAATGGCAACGGGTGCCAGGGAAAAATTCCTACACCCTCAAATAGTATGCAAGAATCGGTCTAACTTTTTCTTGAACAGATCCACAGAAAAACTGTTCACAACTTCTGAAGGTAACCTGTTCCACGTGTCACAGATCTGATAGGTAAAGTAATTCACACACATACTAGTGCTAAACCGTTTCAAATCCAACTTCCAACCATTGTTGCAAGTTGGGTTATCATTTAAACTAAACATGCTTCTAAAATTGACATCGTTGAACCCGCGTAGGAGCTTGAAAACGTCGATGAGTTGACCGCGCAGCCTCCGAGTTTCCAGCGAAAACAAATTCAGGGCACGTAAGCGTCGATTGTAGCCCATATGCCTAACGGAAGGGATTAACTTTGTGGCCCTCGCCTGCACTCGCTCCAGCCAGTCAATATCTTTCCTGAGGGTGAGCGACCAGAACTGCACAGCATACTCTAAGTGCAGCCGAACCAGAGAATTGTACAGAGAGAGCACAATCTCCTTGTCCGAAATCGAAATTGTCTCCTGATATAACCCAACAGCTTCTGGGCTTTCTTTTCCACCTCTACGCACTATTTGGTAAACTTAAGGTCGCTGCTAATTAGCACACCCAAGTCCTTTTCCAAATCAGTGGCCTCGATATTACTCCCCAACATGGAGTAGTCCGTCTTGGGATTGGCGTAGCCAATGTGCAATGTGCATGACCTTGCATTTACCCAAGTTAAACGGCATTTGCCATTTTTCGGACCACTCTCCTATCCTACGTAGGTCCGCACGCAGTTGCTCGATCGCATCGGGCGTTTCAACATTGACCCCAAGCTTGGTGTCATCAGCGAATTTGGCGATCCGACTGACGATGCCACAGTCAATATCATTTATGTAAATGATAAACAATAGTGGCCCCAAAACGGAACCTGGGGAACCCCACTAGTGACCGAGACCCAACCCGAGCTAACCCATTTAATTACAACCCTCTGCCGCCTATTCTTCAGCCAGGTTTCAATCCACCTACCAACTTCCCATCGATACCCAGCGCGCGCACTTTGGCCATTAGCCGGCGGTGAGGTACTTATCAAAGGCTTTCTGAAAGTCGAGATAAAGTATATCAATCGCCCTACCCTTATTATACTCACTCCACATGACGTGGAAAAACTCGAGCAGGTTGGTGAGACACGACCTATTCCGTCTAAACCCATGTTGGGAGTCCCCAAGCAGCTTGTAGGAATCCAAATGGTCAACGATCCTATCCGCTATTATCCCCTCTAATAATTTACCTACAACCGAAGTGAGACTAATGGGACGATAGTTCCCTGGACTTTCGTGATCCCCTTTCTTAAAGATAGGGGTCACGTTGGCTTCCCTCCAGTCACCAGGCACCTGGCCCGTCTCCAACGATTTGTTGAAGACTGTAGCCAGGTGGAAAGCCAACTGGTCGCGCACTTCCCGCAAGACTCTGGGGAGGAACTGGTCCGGCCCGAGCCTTAAACGCGCTCAGTTTGTCTATTCTATCCGCAACGACTGTCGCGGTACACCGAACATTATCCAGGCCAGCATCTTCGTGCCTGACGCCTGGCTCGGGTATGACGCGGGTGTCCTCCCTGGTGAACACTCCCGCAAAGTACTCATTCAACACATTAGCGATGTCCGCATCGGAAGTCCACAGCGCGCCGCTGGGGTCCTTTAACAGGCCTATCATGCTTCTAATGGGCTTTCTACTATTAACATAACAAGAACTCCTTAGGGTTCCCCTTGCAGAGGCTTGCCCCCCGTAGTTCTTCGTTACGTTTCGCTAGCCTAACCTTCGCCTTCACTTCCCTGCACAGGCGGACATACGCCTCAAGTGTTCTCATGGGAACAATTGGCCTTCGACCTCCTATACGCAGCTTTCCTATTTCGGATAGCCGAAGCGATGTCACGACTGAACCACTTAGGCTGCATTGAAGCAGGGATGACCGGTTTTGAGGGTATGGCAGCAGACAGCAGCACCATAAACTCGTCCCGGAATGTACTCCACACTACCTCAACATCGCCGCCCACCTCTAACCCCATCTCACCTACGCTATCCCGGAGGCTAACAAAGTCCGCCCGCCGTAGTTCGAGCTTACTGCCTCTCGAGTTACTACGCTTCACCCGAGGGACGCAGACACAGAACCTAATCAGACCGTGATCATTCCTTCTCAACGATTCGTCAACGGTAAGGCCAGTGACGAGGTTGTCTTCGGTCGTGAATACTAAGTCTAGAACGCTTTCGCCTCGTGTAGGCCCATTGACCCACTGAGTGAGGAAGTTCTCATCAGCAAAGTCAACTAGCCTTCTCCCTTCGGCATCAGCAGTCCTATCTTCCCAGTTTATGCCGCGACAGTTGAAGTCTCCTAAAACTACACATCCTGTCCCCTAGCAGGCTACGGAGTTCGGTGTACAGGGCTGTATCCTCCTCGAGGAGGAGATGCGGAGGTCTGTGCACCAAGATTAACCTATAGTTCGTCCCTCCCACGTTCAGATCGACGCCAAGCAGCTCCCGTTCGGATCAGAACTGGCAGTCAACCGGACTCAATATGTCCCTCACGTATATTAGTACCCCTTCCCCACGGGTGCGGTCCTTGTGAAACATTCTATACCCGGGAATCTCGAACTCCCCAACGTAGTCCCTACGATCAGTATGAATCCAGAACTCGGTGATAGCAACGATATCCTGGTATTCTGATGCTAAGAGCGCCCGTAGCTCGCAAAACTTATTCCTAATCGACCTAGCATTAAAAAGCACTGCACGGAGGGAGCCTTCCTTATTCTGACCGCCCCCTAGCACGACCCGTTTCCCAAACAGCCAGGGCTGTCGGTAGTTGAAGAGCCCCTCACCAACGAGGGGGCAACTTCCGCAGGAGCCTCAGCCCCCTCCAACGGGGAAGGATGGTCACCCACCTGTACACGGACGCACCCTTCAGTTGAAGGTACGTCCACCAGCGGCTCAAGATCATCTCTCTCCAGTGGGGGCCCGTCACCAATCCTCGGGAAAAGAACTTGCCCAGACCCGAGAGAGAGAGAGAGAGAGAGAGAGAGAGAGTTACAAGGAGTTACAAGGAAAAGAAGTACCTCAAAAGGCCTTGCGGCCCATACCGAGGAGGTACCAATGGCAACGGGTGCCAGAGAAAATTTTCTACACCCTCAAATAGTGTTCAAGATTTGGTCTAACTTTTTCTTGAAATGATCCACAAAGGAACTGTTCACAACTTCTGAAGGTAACCTGTTCCACGTGTCACAGATCTTATACGTAAAGTAATTCCCACACACATTAGTTCTAAACCGTTTCAAATCCAACTTCCAACCATTGTTGCGAGTTGGGTTATCATTTAAACTAAACATGCTTCTAAAATCGAAATCGTTGAACCCGCGTAGGAGCTTGAAAACGTCGATGAGTTGACCGCGCAGCCTTCGAGTTTCCATGAAAACAAGTTCAGGGCGCTTAAGCGTCGATTGTAGCCCACATGACTAACGAAAGGGATTAACTTTGTGGCCCTCGCCTGCACTCGATCCAGCCTGTCAATATCTTTCCTGAGGGTGGGCGACCAGAACTGCACAGCATACTCTAGGTGCGGCCGAACCAGGGAATTGTACAGAGATATATAACTCAACAGCTTCTGGGCTTTCTTTTCCACCTCTACGCACTGTTTGGTAAACTTAAGGTCGCTGCTAATTAGCACACCCAAGTCCTTTTCCAAATCAGTGGCCTCGATATTACTCCCCAACATGGAGTAGTCCGACTTGGGATTGGCGTAGCCAAAGTGCATCACCTTGCATTTACCCAAGTTAAACGGCATTTGCCATTTTTCGGACCACTTTCCTATCCTACCTAGGTCCGTACGCAGTTGCTCGATCGCTTCGGGCGTCCCAACATTGACTCCAAGCTTGGTGTCATCAGCGAATTTGGTGATCCGACTGACGATGCCACCGCCGATATCATTTATGTAAATGATAAACAGTGGCCCCAAAACGGAACCCTGAGGAACCCCACTAGTGACCGAGACCCAACCCAAGCTAACCCCTTTGATTACAACCCTCTGCCGCCTATTCTTCAGCCAGTTTTCAATCCACCTACCTACTTCCCCACCGATACCCAGCGCGCGCACTTTGGCCATTAGCCGGCGGTGAGGTACCTTATCAAAAGCTTTCTGAAAGTCGAGATAAAGTATATCAATCGCCCTACTCTTATCATACTCACTCAACATGACGTGGAAAAACTCGAGCAAGTTGGTGAGACACGACCTATTCCGTCTAAACCCATGTTGGGAGTCCCCAAGCAGCTTGTAGGAATCCAAATGGTCAACGATCCTATCCGCTATTATCCCCTCTAATAATTTACCTATAACCGAAGTGAGACCAATGGGACGATAGTTCCCTGGACTTTCGTGATCCCCTTTCTTAAAGATAGGGGTCACATTGGCTTCCCTCCAGTCACCAGGCACCTGGCCCGTCTCCAACGATTTGTTGAAGACTGTAGCCACGTGGGGAGCCACTTGGTCGCGCACCCCCGCAACACTTTGGGGAGCAATAGTTTGGCCCACGAGACTTAAACGCGCTCAGTTTGTCTATTCTATCGGTAACGACTGTCGCGGTACACCAAACACTATCCAGGCCGGCACCTTCGTGCCTGACGCCTGGCTCGGGTATGACGCGGGTGTCCTCCCTGGTGAACACTCCCGGAAAGTACTCACTAAACACATTAGCGATGTCCGCGTCGGAGGTCCGCAGAACACCGCTTCGGTCCTTTAACGGACCTATTATGCTTCTAATGGGCTTTCTACTATTAACATAACTGAAGAACTCCTTAGGGTTCCCCTTGCAGAGGCTTGCCACCCGTAGTTCTTCGTTACGTTTCGCTAGCCTAACTTTCGCCTTCACTTCCCTACACAGGCGGACATACGCCTCAGTGTTCTCATGGGAACGATTGGCCTTCGCCCTCCTATACACGGCTTTCCTATTTCGAATAGCCGAAGCGATGTCACGACTGAACCACTTAGGCTGCGTTGAAGCAGGGGTGACCGGTTTTGAGGGTATGGCAGCAGACAGCAGCACCATAAACTCGTCCCGGAATGCACTCCACTCTCCCTCAACATCGCCGCCCACCTCTAACCCCATCTCACTTACGTTAGAGAGAGAGAGAGAGAGAGAGAGAGAGAGAGAGAGAGAGAGAGAGAGAGAGAGAGAGAGAGAGAGAGACCAGAACGAACTTACATATGGAAACTGATCGAAAAAACTGGTACCGAACCTCAAACTAAACCCAATTATCACC
Source organism: Bathynomus jamesi (assembly GCA_023014485.1). NCBI lineage: Eukaryota > Metazoa > Arthropoda > Malacostraca > Isopoda > Cirolanidae > Bathynomus > Bathynomus jamesi. The sequence goes on from JAJOZX010001006.1 coordinate 66,397, forward strand.
CAAACAACACTGAAAAATAGGAAACGCAGAATGTGTAGTGTTCCCAAACTAAACACCAGACAAGGGACACCCTCAACACTGAAGGAAAATAGCTTTGTTGTCAGGTGGCCAAGAATTTTAAATCAGCTTCCGAAGGATCTCAGGAACGTCACAGGGATCAAAGTTAGAATCTTCAAAAGAAGACTAGATGCCTGGCTCAGGACGGTACTAGATGTGCCTGGCTATGCAAAATCGTAAAGCCTTAAGTGATCATCACTGAGCATGATTAGGGGAACAGGAATGTTGTTCATATTTTCATTAGTAAACACGGAAGAGAAGAATTTACTTAAAACTTCCGTCATTTGTAAGTCATCGTAAATTTTTTCGTTGTTTTCGCTTATGAGTGGACCAATAGTTTGCGAAGCTACTTTTTTATTACAAACATAATTATAGAATTCCTTCGGATTCGATTTAATTTGGTTCACTCTATATAGTTCATAGTTGCGCTTACTTTTTCTAAGTTTTTTGTTTCGCCTTCTCAATAACTTATAAGCATTTCATCAGACAAATTATTTGTTTCTTTAAATTTAAAATACACGTTCCTTTTTAGCGTTAAGCTATGATACTTTTAGTTTCAGCAGGCCACCATTTACGTTTAACAGACATCGCTAGTCTCTTTTTACGTAATGGAATATTACTTGATTCTAAACGTTTAAAATAATGGATCACCTGAAGCTCAGTGCCCCCATGTTTTCTTGTTAAATTGAACGGATCACCTGAAGATCAGGGCCCCCAGCCTTCTTTAGTAGTCTTATAAGGCTAACTAACGAAAATATCACGACCTAACCTAACCAATCGTTAGGTCAACTGTACGCCCTTGACGATTGGTTAGGTTAGGGCGTGATATTTTCGTTAGTTAGCCTTATAAAGCTAACTAAAGAAGGCTGGGGGCCCTGATTTTCAGGTGATCCAATTGAACTGTCCGCCCTTGACGATGGGTAAGGTTAAGTCGCGAAATTTTCGTTAGTTTTAACGAAGATATCATTTGGTAATTGAGGCTGGGAGCCGTGATCTTCATGTGATCGAAAATAATTATAAAAGGAAGTCCATGTGCCATTGATATCATCGTGCGATAGGCCTCATCCCAATTATGGGTCGAAAGTTGTACTTTCATGTCACGAAATTTAACTCTTTTAAAATCTGAAACGTATTCCAGGCTCTCTAAATTATGGACAGTAATTTGAATTTCAAATGTTATTTGCCTGTGATCACTGGTGGAGGAGTAGTCTCCTACAGAGATATTACCAATTAAGTCTAGGTCTGTACTTAAAACTAAATCTAGAATATTGCGTTCCCTAGTGGGTTCCTTGACCATTTGAAAAAGTGAACTTTCGAGTATACAGTCGTACAGTCGACGACCGGAATTAGACTGCAAAGGACCACCCCAATCCCTGTAAGGTAAATTAAAATATCCCATAATTATCATATCATGTTCGCTACGCACATCAAAAATTAGTTCCTGAAGCCAATTATTACTATCGACAGTCTGAGATGGAGGCCTATATATTAAACCTATAATTAATTTGTTTCGTGAGTTGTATTTGATTTCAACAAACGTTGCATTTATATTATCAATTTCTGCAGTTTTTAATTATGGCTTTTAAGTGTAACCGAACATATAGTATTGTATCACCACCCCTTCTTTCTTTTCTATCATTGTTAAACATTTCATAACCAGGGATATGATATCCTCCAAGAAAATCTACTACTCTGTATTTAACCAGTGTTAAATATAGCTCATTAAATTTAAATCTTAAACTTCGAGCATTAATATAAGATACACTTATAAAATCTTGAGAACCGCAGTAGAATTTCGAGGTTCGAGGAGGCAAACGTTCGCTATAAGGAAAATTTATGTTAGGCTGTTCGCTGTCATAAGAGTTACACCGTTTTAGGCCTGAAAAGCATGCTGGCAAAGGGATTTAAGAATATTATTTATGTAGATAGCTCTGCTGAAAAAGTTGTTGGATCCTGCGATTCTTGGGAGAATTCCTGAAAAAATTAGTTCATTAACCTATCCTTTAGAGCAGCGGTTTTCAACTGTGTTCTGAACTGGTTCCGCGAGAACTTGATGGGTTCCGTGGGGCATGTCATGAGAGACTAAGGAAGGAGAGGGGTAAGATAAAATAATATCAACTGGCATGGATGAATTTACGATATATATTCTGCGAATTCAGTGATTGTGTTTTGAAAGGCATAGGCAAAAAGAGTGGGCGAGAGAGAGAATTTTTAACTCACACAAAGAGATATCCAGGAAAAGTGCTGCCCTCTTGCAGCCACAGTAAGAAACAGGAGCCCATTTTGTACAAAACACAGCTGATGACCACAAGCACTGGTCTGATTGATTTGGTGAGTTTTTCTATGTTTTTTAGGTTTAGTTTTCCCAGTTCACGGAAGTTATGATCACAGTAATGTTATTAAATGCAGTGTAAATGTGTGTTAGCTTTCACAATGCATTATTATACAAATATATGATGTTTTAGAAAGATCTTTTTAACGAAATTATAAGTTCGTCAGTAGTAGGCTACAAATAATGATTCCATTGAACATTTATTTGTTTGAGTAACTATTAAAATTACTCCTCAATAACTGTAAAATTCCTCACTTTTAATTATTTTGCATTGAAAACTTTAATTTTAAAGTAATGATATTTTTTATACTTATAATTTTTTTTATGCTGACAGCAATGTGGGGAGGGGAATTCAAATAAATAGGTCAATAAAGTAAATTGTCTTTGTTTTCTTGTAAATTTCTAAACTTACATTTTTTTGGTGAAAGTCATATAACTGTATATGTAAATTTCATAAATTACATAAATAAACTGCAGTGAGCATAAATTGTGTTTTATTACCATTTGCCTTATATCATTACAATTTTAACTGTTGGTCAAGGTTCCATGATTTTTTTTTTTAAATAAAGGTTCCGTGGCCTCAAAATGTTTGAAAAACTCTGCTTTAGAGTCTGTGTGAAAAAACTATATAGGGCTATGGGTTGATTGCCTGTTACCCTCATCCGTTGGAAATTTCCAGCAGATTTCAGTGGAGAGTTAACGACAAGAGCCCTACGTTTTTCCGTTAGAGAATTGAGAGAGAGTTATGTATGTGTAGGTCTTCAAAGGACCTCTTTATGTATTGTTTATAGTGGTTAATGTTAAATTTATTTGCCTTCGGTATTTTAGCGCTGCCTAATGGTAAAGAAAGAAATTGCCTTACCTTATTATTTCGTTGAGCCTCGCTTCTGTTCGTAGGACGCGACGATGGGTACTTACGTATTAACGGGGGGCCACCACATATTGATGATTGGTTAGGTTAAGTTGTAATATTTTCGTTAGTTGAAAATTTCTAATACATTAGAAACATGTATTAATCATTGTAAATATTTGAAATATAAATCATTGTAAATATTTAAAAATATTGCTATTTAAAAATATGATGTATTAGAAATTTCAACTAACGAAAATATTACAACTTAACCAAACCAATCATCAATATGTGGTGGCACCCCCCGTTAATACGTAAGTACCCGACGAGTTTTTCGATGTAGGGCCGCGGTACGATGGTTATACAACGAGTTGATTTGATGTAATTAATATAGGCAGTCACTATATTTAAATTGAAGGTATATGCCTATCCTTTTGCGTTATTAGGTTATATCGCATGTTATTCACTCAGAACGTATAGGAAGATAAAGTACATTCTTTGCTTAAAAGCAGGGCTTAACATAAGCAAGCTCCGAACGAGCCGCTAATATAATATATAATTCGTCGTCTTTTATTATTTGCTGATTTACAAAGTTCGTGATCTTCTCTCGAAGTAATTTTCACGAGGTAGCAATGGAGAATTTTGAATACGAAATAATAAATTTGGTTTTCTTGTTGTCATGCAGGCCCAATGCCTACATATGGGGTTCTATGTATGTATGACAATTATTTTCATTCCCAATAGACTATGTCGCCAATTTGAGGCAATTTTGTAGATATTTAATTCAATTAAATAATAATTATATTAATTAAGAAGTAAAGGTACCACATACAATATACCATGTTGTAAGCATATATAGTTTTTCCATAGTCTGCATCAGCCGTTTGATTTCTCTATTAGCTCCTCCAACCTGGTAATCATATCATCATTAGTCCCAACATGCACCATAAACATCGCCCTATCATCAGCATCTTTACCAAATTCGTCTATGGAGTCCGTGATGTCGTCCACACGGGCTCCAGGATAGCAGTACCTCCTTCTCCGAGTTGGGTTCCTGCCGCAGAACTCCTGTAATTGCTCTGTAATTCTGCTCTGGCTCTAAGACGGAAAATCTATTAGTTGTAACTACTCTTAAGCAAGGTTTATGCTCTCGGGACCCATTTCAAACTGTCTCAAACGGTCATTCCCCCAAAGAAGAGGTGGGGGCGGGAATGATGACTGGTTGTGAATTCGTCGTGAGTCATCACGCGATTTCCGCTCTGTGTGAGAACTCGCGCCCAGACTCTCCGAAACAAAATCCTGTAGAGAATCGAACCTTGCGCCAAAGCACTAAATTCTATTCCTACTACTAATGCAAAAACTCTAGGTTTAACTTTACTTGTTCTTGTGCTATCCTCAACAGAGAGGAGACTTTCAGAAGGCACCGCTCATATTTCTGCCCACAATTGTGCAAAATCTGTTCTTCGACTCTCGAAAAAATTCCTCCATCAGAGAAAACTATGAAAACCTATCTAATTCTAGTACTTCTCGCTCTTTCTGGCATCTAGCCAAAATCCTCTCCAACAACTTTACTATTCTTCTTTCCCTCCTCTTTTTCATTTTGACAGCTAAGTTGCCGTTTGTTTTCCCGATAAAACTGAACTCTTCGCTCAAACTCAACCCTGGACGATTCCACTGCTGTTCATCCATCTCCTCCTCCCTCTGACTTAATTATGTCTGAAATTAGAATCTCCTCCAAATATGTTCTTTCTGCCCTTTCTGGGCTCAACTCTAGGAAGGCGTACAGTACTGATAGTGTCCCTCCTGCTGTTCTCAAGAACTGTGTTTCTGCTGACACCCTGCCTAGGCAAACTCTTTTGTATTTGCCTTTCATCTTGTACTTTTCCTTCCTGCTGGATGTTCGCTTTCATTCAACCTGTCCCAAAGAAGGGTAACTGCTCTCAACCCTCCAACTATCGTTCATTTGCTTTGATCTTGCCTTTCTAAAGGTTTTTAGTCTAACTTAATAGGAAGATTCTTGAACACCTCTCTTCTCACAATCTTCTTTCAGATCGTCAATATGGATTCCGCAAAGGACTCTCTACTGGCGATCTTCTTGCATATTCTCTGACTGTTGTTGATCCTCCTTTCGGGATTTCGGTGAAACTTTTGCTATTGTGAAAAGCTACATATGAAAAGCTTTTGATAAAGTCTGGCACAAATCCTTAATTGTCAAACTATCCTCCTTCGGCTTCTATCCTTCTAGCTTTGCCTTCATCTCTAATTTCCTCTCTGGCCAATCTATAGCTGCGGTTGCAGTCGGCCATTCTTCTCTAAAGCTATTAATAGTAGTGTTCCTCAGGGCTCTGTCCTGTCACCCACTCTTTTTCTTTTATTTTTTCAATGATCTACTAAATCGCACTTCCTGTCCTATCACTCCATCCCAATGATTCCACCCTTCACTTCTCAACCCGCTTCACAAAGCGTCCCTCTCACCAGACACTCAATGCTTCGCGTGGGACGGCTATGGTACACTAACATCTAATCTTTGTACTATGTCTGACTGAGGGAGGCAGAGCAAACCTTGTAACTTTCAATGCCTCAAAACTCAATTCCTCCATCTGTTTGCTCGTCATAATTCCACACGACTATCCCTTACCTTCTTCAATAAACAACAATCATTCTTCTTTTCTTACATTCTTGGCGTTCTTTTCTTGTGATTTTTCCTGGAAAGATCACATATACTCTCTTTCCAAAACAGCTTCTAAGAGGTTAGGTGTGCTGTATCAACTCTGCAATTTCTCCAGTCTCACTCATTTGCTGTCTCTGTTTTGGGGGTCTTGTCCGCCGCAGTATGGCGTACGCTTTTCATGTGTAAGGTGACTAACCCACACAGCTCTACTTGACTGGGTGGAATCAAGAGCTTTCGTCTCATCAATTCCCTACCTCTTACTGACTGTCTTCAATTTCTCTCTCTTCGCCGCACTGTTGCCTCATTCTCTCTTTAGTATCGCTATTATAACGGACACTACTCTTCTGAACTTTTTAACTACATGCATAGGGAGACGTTTTATTGGGCATTCGTCCTTGGCCCCTCTTTCACTGCATATAAAAAACAAGACATTTCTGGTCTAAAAGAATTATCCAAAGATGGCTCCATCATAATTTTACGTCCTGACAAAGGTAAAGGCATTGTCTTTCTTAATAAATCAGACTATATTAATAAAGTTAATAACGTTTTTAACAACCCCACCAAATTCAGAAAGGTTAATGACAATCCTCTAACACTTTCCCTAAAACCTGAAGACAAAATCAACTGTTTCTTGAAGAAAGTATACGATCAAAATAAAATTTTGGAAGACATTTACAACCAAGTACGCTCTTCCACCTCGTCCCCAGGTATTGTATACGGCCTCCCTAAAATACACAAACCAAACCTACCCATGAGACCCATCCTTTCTGCCAACACCACCCTTAATTACAAATTAGTAAAATTTCTAATCCCCACCCTAACCCCCCTAACCCAGAATGGATATTCCATTCCCAATTCCGATGAATTCGCCAAAGAAATATTGACTGTAAATAACTCAAACAACCTCTATATGCACAGTTTTGACATAGTATCCCTCTACACCAACGTACCAATTAAAGTTCTAAGCCATCAACATCTGCATCAATAATTTATTTTCTGACAATCAGAACACAGTCCCTAATTTAACGAAACAAGAAATCACCAAATTACTAATTGCTGCTTCAGACACATTTTTTTCAATAAACAACTTTACCAACAAACCGATTCACTAGCTATGGGATTCCCCTAAGTGCCACACATGCCAACATCTTTCTATATTATCATGAAAATAACTGGCTACTCCATTGCCCCACCCATTACAAACTACACCTATATAAAAGATACGTTAACGATACTTTTCTTCACTTTCACAATGCCAACCATGGCCCCCCCCCTTTTCCTTAATTATCTCAGTTCCCATGCCAAAACATTAAGTTCACTAAAGAAGTCGAATCCAACAACACCCTACCCCCTTTTAAAATAAAACAATAACAAAATAAAAAATAATAAATTCAGCACCTCCATATATCGTAAACCAACATACACAGGACTAGGTACCAATTACCTGAGCCACATCCCTTCACTATATAAAATTAACGGCATCAAAATCTTAATCTACTGTGCTTATCAATTTTGTTCCACCAACCTATGCTCCACATCCACAATGAAATAGAATTCAATCATAATTTCAGCATTAATAACTTTCCCAAAACATTTACTACAATCTCTAACCATAAATTTTCTTAACAACATTTATCAACTCCCCCCCCTTAAAGCCCCCATAGTTAAAAAAAGACAGACAGTACTTTTCCTTCCCCTTTTATGACTACATTAGTTACAAAATACACTCAGAACTTCGACACCTAATCAGTAATCACCCTTCTCTGCCCTCAGATCAACTTTCAATTTGTATTCATCAACAACAGCAGCATCAAATCGTACTTCAACCATAAAGAAAAAAAACCTCAGCCCCTTTTCTCGTTCCTGTCTACCTTTTCAACTGTATTCGCTGCAAAGCGATTATATTGGAAGCACCATTCGCCAGTATCAAACAAGAGTGGATGAGCATCGCGGAATTTCTACCAGAACAGCACAACGTTTAAAAAACCGTCCAAATCACGCAATAAGGGATCACTGTGCCACCTCCACAACCACCCCCTGCTTTCCACCAACTTCAAAATTATTAACTCAGTACACCAAAACCGACTTCCGCATCCTCGAATACCTACATATCCTTAGTATAAAACCAACCCTCAACGACTATAATTCTGCCTTTAACTTAAACATGGTTAAATAAATTCTCGTGCCTCACCACCAGAAAAGAAATTTGCAACTCATTTTAACTTTCGAACAATTCCGAAACGTCTGTCAATAAATGTACCATCGCTTCGTCCTCTTTTTTTTTTATTAAGTTTCGATTCCCGAAGGACAAACTCTTCAGTCAAGTTACAATATATACAGGGTGTCCCATAAGTCTGGAACCATAGGGTAAAATAAGTAATTCATGTTTTTCCGTTTATGCAAGTGCCCATGATGTCTTTGAGTAAGGAAGAACGCATCCAGGTAATTCTGCTCGTAGGAAATCGGAGTCAGAGGGAGGTCGCTGAGGAATTTAACAGATTGCATCCGGACCGCGCGCCGATAACACACAGCTGTGTCGGCAAACTTGTAGCAAAGTTCAGCGAAACGGGGTCCATAGGAGATAAACCACGCAGTGGACCTCCGAGGACATCCACCGACGATGACACAGCCGCTACCATCCTCGCTCATTTCACAAAGTCCCCAAAAGTCTCTTCGGCGTTTTTATTGCCGTTTTTATAATTTTGCCCTATGGTTCCAGACTTACGGGACACCCTGTATATATCCACATAAACACGTGAGCCCCACGTAAAAAATCTACCTTTAAAAATTTACATCAAAATAAATTCTAAAACTTTTTGTAAAAAGAAATTACAAAATAAATATTTACATTTCATTTATGAAACGCGAATGCAAATGAAGTTACAAAAACTTGTTTTGAAATAAATGATTTATTAAACGTGTAAAAATTTATCTTTATAAATTTACATTGAAATAAATTTTTACAAATAAAAAGAATTTACCAAAATAAATTTGCATTCACTTTTATTGAACGTATAAATCTTTAAAAATTTGGATCTTTCCTGTTTCATTAACTGTTTCCGATTTACCGAAAGAAAAACAGTGTCCTAGAAAACATCAAATGCTAATAAGCCTAACTTAACCTAACCTAACCTAAGTATTTCTTAATGAAATAGTTTATAATTTTGAAATGAGCGTGAAAAACTGTACATATCACGTTGTTTTCATGAAAATCGGAAACAGTTAATGAAACAGGAAAGACCCAAGGATCTTTCCTGTTTCATTAACTGTTTCTGATTTTTATGAAAACAACGTGATATGTACAGTTTTTCACGCTGATTTCAAAATTATAAACCATTTCATCGAGAAATATATAACCAAAAAGTTATAATGTGCAGAAACTAGCAAATGTTTGAAAGAGCGTAGGCTATAGAAATTATAAAATAATACGCTGATTCTAAAAATAAGTTTTTTCGAAATGAAAATAAATTATAGAATACTACAAACAGTACTAGAACGGTGTAATCACTGCAAGCATAGGCTAGGACCATAGGCTATTTTTTAAACGGTGGCGTTGCGCATCTATTTTGTTCTTCCGCTGCAAGCATAGGCTAGGCCAGTGGTGCACAAACCTTTTTGATGTGAGGGGCCAAGCGAAGAAAATAACAATGTATTAGCCTACTTACTTTCCATCTCCCTTCACAGAAAACGTTTTCAAAAGTACTTTTATATTCTAACTTTTTCATTTAATTGAAAAGACCCGTGGGGCCACTGAAAAGACCCGTGGGGGTCACATTTGGCCCGCGGGCCAGGGTTTGTGCATCACTGGGCTAAGCTATTTTTTAAACGGTGGCGTTGCGCATCTATTTTGTTCTTCCGCTGCAAGCATAGACTAGTTCAACATCTTTTTACTTTCCAATGACTGACAAATTTAATTTTATAGAATTATATAGGAAGACTGAGACAGAAGAAAATGCAGTAAATTTTTTACAAGAATATAACTTAATACCGAAAGAAAAACAGTGTCCTAGAAAACATCAAATGCTAATAAGCCTAACTTAACCTAACCTAACCTAAGTATTTCTCGATGAAATGGTTTATAATTTTGAAATCAGCGTGAAAAACTGTACATATCACGTTGTTTTCATGAAAATCGGAAACAGTTAATGAAACAGGAAAGACCCAAAAATTTTACATTAAAATGAGGTTTGGAAAAATACTAATTACAAAATTTTAATTATTTAAAGCGAAACTAATTAAATCTAACATTAAAAAAAAATTTGGTCACATTAAAACCGACTTTCAAAATATTTGAAAACATCTCGGCAAAATAAAAAGAATCAAAATCCAGTTTAAAATAACAAAACGCGTTCGAACAGCGTACACGGACCAAACCCTAACGCGGGACGCATGCCCAACTTGGATCCGTCGCCGCAGCCCGAAAAAACGTAACGCTAGTTTGTTTCTTTGTTTTACGAAAGAGAAATAGCCGAAATAAACCCTCAAGTAATATGAAATGAACGCCGAATAAAAATTCGGCACATACTCATTCTCCTACACATTGAAATATTCGCGAAAAACAATTCTTTCATTTTCTTACAATTCTAAATAATAATAATAATAATAATAATATATATTTAATAAGAGAGCTGTCCGTCTGTCCGTCACACTTCAGAATTGTGAGAAAAATTGAGAAAAAAATTCGAAATTGTATTACGGGCGGCAATGTGAAGCTCAAGATTTTCATGACTGTGTTCTTTTCTGTAGTTTAGCCTGTCTGTTTGTGAAATTTATCCCGGGCAGTAATGGGGGAAGGGTGGGGGTGGGGTAATGGGGGATGGGTGGGTAATGGAGGGGGGGGGGTAATGGGGGAGGGTGTTAGCCCCCAAGTTGCATGAATGGGGGTGAGGAGGTTTTGGGAGATATCAGATTCAGAAATGTTGACACAATGTGAAGCTCAAAATTTTCACGGCTGCGTTCTTTTCTGTAGTTTAGCCTGTCTAACCGTCAGCGAAGCGACGGGAACTGTACTAGTAATAATAATAATAATAATATACACTTTCATTTTCTCGCATATTCAAGTAAATTCTTAAAACGGCCACAAATTTAAATCAAATTCATAAATCCCGGATCTCTTTAGTCACGAAGTCTAAAAAGGATTAAAAAAGTTCAGTTTTAGTGCTACCCCTTCCCTCGGTGCCATTCCTCAAATGTTTTTCACATTGAGACTGGCATAGTCTCAGGGAATTAAGGAGAAGCAGCCACAAACAAATATCAAATACAGCCATCCCACGGTTAACGACCTACTCGTTTATCGACCACCCGCGGATACGACCGCGACCGATCGTACCGATTTTTGGAAATCATACAATGTTTTGCATTGTATAAAAAACATTGCAACTGCTTCGGAGGATGTTACTGCGAAGTGTATGAAAGGCATTTGGAAGAAGTGCCTAAAACGATCTGTGGGTAATTTCGAGGACTTACTTCGATAAGTTTGAAAATGTCGATGAAATTAATAGAAAAATAGTGTTACTCGCCAATACCCTCAATTTAGAAGTAGAAGTGGAAGATGTGGAAAACTTAGTGGAATACCAAGAGGGAGAGCTGACAAACGAAGAGCTGATAGAGTTGGAAGAACAACAGCATTTGGAGGAAGAAGAAAGAAAAGAAGAAAAAGAAGAAGCACCAAAGCCGTAAAACAAGGCTTTCGTTTACCGACCTGGTCGTCGGAACGGAACCCGGTCGTTAAACAGGGGATGGCTGTACAACGAAATGGAATGTTTCCTGATTATTTTTAATTAATAAAATTGCAATAAATGTGGATTCACATAATAAGGAAAGAACATTTAAATTTTGGAAAAATCTTAATCTATAAAATCTGCAAGACTGAATTTTAATGTATAATAGTTTCATTATTTTTACTTTAAAAATACAAATATATATATACACAGTAATCAGTTTTCTGAAAATGTCTAAAGTATATGGGCGAACGTTAAAATGCATATGTCTAAAGCGATAGTTTTGTTTTTCATTCGTTTTCGAAGAAAATTTCTTCTGTGTGAGAAAATTCTTTTAGGAATTTGGAGATTTTCAAAAATTCATTAAATTAGTAGCTGTTTCAAGCGATTCACGAGAGATCATAATGATAAGTGAATGACATCGTAATTTCGTGCCGAAAGACTCGTTGCATCTTAATTTTGGTGTGTTCCTGAACTACCAGTCTACCACTATACTAATCACCGACAATTATGCGCGAAGGTTATTAATATTCACAGAGTTATGACAGTGGTTATGAAGATCGTGAATTCTATCGGCGAAAGGCCACTGGAACATAATCCCACTTTCGAGAAGGACTTCAAACTATTCACGTGGATCGTTACATATTTGACCTTCGAAAGTGGTTCATGGCCGGAAAAAGCTCAAGGACCACTGATTTAGTTAGAGCATTAACGAAGATTCAGAAATGATTAAAGAAACAAAACTTAAACAAACTTTTATTTACAAAAATAAATGTAATTTTTTCTAAAAAAAAATATAAAAAACACATAAATGTCCTAAAAGCATTTTTAATAAAAACTAATTCATGCTACGGTTGACGAAAGCCAAACCAATACTAACGTTGAAGATGTTAGTAATTTGAAGGGTGAGGTGCGTAACCTAGTTTCTAGTTTAGGTAGCTTTTCGGGAAGGTTGGATAGAGTTGAGGAAGGGGTTAAGGTTGGTCCGAGAGTAGTAGATGGGGAGGGATTTAGAGAAGTTAAGGGTGGAGCTAGGCCGCGTACATTAGGTGATAGGAATCCCCCCTATCGAGGTTTCGAACCCTTTCGTCCATTTGGAAAGGGACGTGAATGACGGAGAAACTATTTTAATTGGGAACTCTTTAGTGCGCCACATGGACAAAGAGTTCGTTGAACGGCATCCAACCAAGAGGAGGAGGGTCTGGGGGCCAGGGTTGACAGAGTTAGAGACGAAGTGGATAGGATTGACGTTGCCTCCCGTCACTCGATGTTGGTGACGATGGTAGGAGGCAACGACTCGTATAGGCCCGATAAAAGGCCTTTTTATAAAAGATGGGGGTGCATTTTAATGAAATAGGTAATGCTAGGCTAGGTTGGTTAAGAGACGAAAACGTGCGAAAGCTGTATAGGTCGAAGCCTTCTTTAAACGTTATGGGTCCGGGGAACGCGGGCCCGACGTGTAAAATAGTTTAAAACGCCGGCTCGTGGTAAAAAATAACTTAAACGTTTTTTACTGTAACGCGCGTAGTATTAGAAATAAATTAAACGAATTTAAGGCGATAATTTATTCCGGCAACTACGATATAGTTGCTATCACTGAAACATGGTTAAATACCGTGACTCGGGACTTGTTGGGGGAACTTGATATACCGGGTTTTAAACTCTTTACTAATGATAGGTTACATAGGTTTGGTGGCGGCGTTTTGCTGTACATTCGTAATTCCCTAAGGGCTGTCGAGGTTAAGATAGATTTTCCGGCAGCAATTAATGCGATATCCGTTATCGAGGTTAAGCTAGATTTTCCGACAGCAGCGATATGCGTTGAAGTTAGGGCGCGTAGTATTAGTTTTACTCGCTTCTTGGTAACTTTATTGACAATCGAAATAGTATAATTGTCGGAGACTTTAACTGCCCTAATGTTAATTACGAGACTTTTACTGGTAATGAGGAGGGTTTGAGATTGATTGAGTTCATGGAGGATAATTTTTTATGACATAGTTACCGAACTGGTGATTTTTTACTATCAGTCCGGTCTCTGGAAACTGAAAATAAAGTTTACCATAAGACTCTCTACATTTTTGTAAACAACTTTTATTAAGTACAATATGAAGGCAAATCCCGATTAAAGCTATAAAATTAATGTTAAGAAATTATTTTTTTGAGCGATAAAATCGCAGATCATGTTTTTGGGAGTGATAAAATGGCTGATCCCACAAAGGTTAGGAAGGTACCGCTAACAAAATTGGATGGTTTGACCTGAACTCATAAGATTTTAGTGTTACGATGGCGTCGGTTTGCGATGGTTGTAATTATTCACTGTGTTTAACTTCATGCAAATTTTTTGATGATGAAGAGGCTGCATTTAATTTTTAGGTAGAACACGGTGTATTGCTAAAAGAATTTATTTGCCCTAAGAAAAACAAGGAAGGTATTGTTTGTGGTAATAAGTGTGTTCGATAAAAACAGAAAAGCATTTCGTTGCCATAGGTCGGTGCGTGATAAGAAACGGAGAAGGGAAACACGCAAGGTTAGGTAGGTTAGGTTAGTATAGTTTTACGGTATATATAATATATACAGTGAATATATACAGTGTTCGTTTTACTACATATATATAAATGTGTATATATATACACCTTTTAGGTCACTCATGTTGGCTGTTTCTACAATTTCCATAATTTATATATCAATGGATTCGTTTTTACATCGCGAATGCGCCCTAGATAGTCTCTACTGAAAGAATTACCCGCATTTTAGGGTATTTTTTCACACTTATACCCCAAAACAAACTTCGTGTCCTAACTTAGTTTTGGGCCAGTTCCCTCACTTGAGACTATCCAAATCGCATTCCTGGTGTAATAACGAATCCATTGATCTATAAATTATGGGAATTGAAGAGACCGGAGTGATAGTAAAAAATTACCGGCGAGAGTTTAGGATGTAGTGATCATCAAATTCTTAGGTTTAAGTTATTGATAGAAAACACTAAGGATAGTAACGTAATAGAAGTCCCTGATTTTCGTAGGGCTAATTTTGATAGTTTTGCGGATAGGATGAGAGTAGTGGACTGGGATAACTTATTTATGGGTAATGACACAAATTTGCATTGGGAGACGTTTAAAGAAAATTTTATGAATATTGAAAGGGAGTTTATTCCTCGTAGGCCCAAGCGCGCTAGAAATCATGGTAGGCCCAAGTGGTGGCCTAGGGAAATAGGCGAGTTCATAAACGAGCGTAATAGAGCGTATAGACTTAATAAGCGCAATGGCACGGCAGCTAACTTTAATAGATATATCGAGCTTAGACGTCAGGTTAAAAGATCAGTTAGGAATGCTAAGCGTAATTTAGAGATACTTATAGCTGCGGATAGTAAACATAATCCAAAAAAGTTTTTTTGAATACGTCAATAATCGTAAGCCGATAAAAGATAACATAGGCCCTCTAGTGGATGTTAACGGCGCTTTGGCTTCTGACGCTCAGGCGATGGCCGGTATTTTCAATAACTTTTTTGCGACAGTTTTACCGTCGAAGACGTAAATAACGTCCCCGACGTGGACAATATCGTTCCATTTAGTAGCGAGACTATTTTGGATGAAATAACTGTTTACGAGGGTGAGATTGCGCATTATATCGATAGGCTAAAAGTTAGCAAGGCTCCAGGCCCTGACGCTTTTTATCCCAGACAATTGAAAGATTTGAAAGACGTTATCTTAGGCCCCTTAACGAAGATTTTTAATCAGTCACTCGAAACGGGGATTATTCCTGAAGACTTCAAATTAGCTAACGTCACGCCCATTTTTTAAAAAAGGCGACCGCACGGTACCTAGTAATTATAGGCCCATTAGTTTAACGTTAATTGTAGGTAAACTTTTGGAATCCGTAGTTAGGGATCGTATCATCGATCACTTAGAAAGTAGAGATTTGATTAATAGTAGTCAGCATGGGTTTCGACGCCATAGATCTTGTTTAACTAATTTGTTAGAATTTTATAACGAAATAGTGCGCGAATACGATAGGCATAGAGCGGCTGACGTTATTTATTTAGATTTTAAAAAGGCGTTCGATACAGTTCCGCATAGAAGATTAATTGCGAAGGTTAAAAGCGCACGGTATACGCTGTCAGGTAGCTAACTGATTAGCGGAATGGCTTCGTACTAGGAGACCAGTGGCGTGCGGTGATTTTTCGTCAAGGGGAAGCAATTCCAGCAAAAACAACGAAGATTATATAAAATAAAAATAAAACTTTAAAATACTCGTATATAATAAAAACAAAACACATATAATCATCTAACTTACTTATAGGTTAATCTATTCTTCTTTTTATTAAATATATCTATTATTTCTTCGTAAAAGGCATCGGTTTTTCATATCCTTAAGAAGCTTTTTCTCAATTGAGATTAAAGCTAAACTTGCAAGCCTTTCTTACTCTTGCGCATTTCTAGCGTAGTTACGTATTCGCTTTAAATGAGAGATGACAGCAGACAGCACGTAAAGTTGCCAGATATTTCAAGAAAATTAACTATAAGATCTGGACAGCGATTTCTAAATTGCTTCCTTTTGACATAGGGAAGGATAAAATAACGATAAATATATATTCTTTTTCGCTTAACATGGCCATGGAATTTTTAGTAGAAAAAACTATATATGAAACTTGTTGTATTCAATAAATACTACATTATTAAACATTAAATGAGTTTTTAGAATGGAAAGAAACAATTTGTAACAGTAAAAAAAAGCGAAATTCATTGGGAAAAAGGATGCATTTCGTCAATTGTTGTCCAACTCGAGATTTTTGCGTCGGCTTTCTTAAAGGTTTTTGCACGAACGGCAACCAATGTATATACTGTGTATCCACCTGATTACCAATCAAATGCTATAAATAGTAAATAAAATGATTTTGTACAAATTATTAACACATATTGAACTGTCTAAACTTTAAAGTATAATACAGCATTTTTCTTCTTTGAATAGGGAAGCATTGCTTCCCTTGCTTCCATGGACCGCACGCCACTGTAGGAGACAGAGGGTCGTTGTTAATGGTAGTGAATCGGGGTGGTTGGATGTAGGTAGCGGTGTCCCACAGGGTTCAGTGTTAGGCCCATTGCTATTCGTAATCTACCTAACGACATAGATGTAGGATTGACTAGTAACGTGTCAAAATTCGCGGACGATACTAAAATAGGCGGTAGGGTTGTTAACGAGGACGATAGAAATAGGCTCCAAGACGATGTAAATAGGATTATGGCGTGGACGTTAAGTGGCAGATGCAATTTAACGTAGACAAATGTAAGTTTTGCATATAGGTTATCGTAACAAAATTAACGTATACGATGGATGGTAGAGAGTTAGCGAGCGTGACGAGGCAGTAGATTTAGGCGTACGCGTATCTAAAGATTAAAGGTTAGGAACCAGTGCTAGAGTCTTGCGCAAAAGCTAATAGGATGTTAGGCTTCATAGCGCGCAATTTCGAATTTAAATCGAAGGATATTATATTGCCCATTTACAAGTCCCTAGTCAGGCCTCATTTAGAATATGCCGTTCAGTTTTGGTGGCCGTATTTGCGCGAGGATATTGATAGGTTAGAAAGGGTTCAGCGTCGTGCCACGAAACTAATTCCGTCATTGCGCAACAAGCCTT
Source organism: Bathynomus jamesi (assembly GCA_023014485.1). Classification (NCBI taxonomy): domain Eukaryota; kingdom Metazoa; phylum Arthropoda; class Malacostraca; order Isopoda; family Cirolanidae; genus Bathynomus; species Bathynomus jamesi. Next base: position 83,661 of record JAJOZX010001006.1, read on the forward strand.
ATGAAGATAGGATTAAAGTGTTAGACTTGCATTCACTCGAACTAGAAGATTAAGGGGGGTTTTAGTGAAGTTTTCAAATCGTTAATAACATTGATAACGTAAATTTTGACAAACTGTTCACTTTCGATAATAGCAATACTCGTAATAACGGATTTAAGTTGCGTGACAGACGTTTCATTACTAATATCGCTAAAAACTTCTTTACGTTTAAAGTAATTGATAAATGGAATAATCTTCCTGCGTCAGTCGTTCACTCTACCAGCGTTAATATGTTTAAGAACAGTTTAGATAGGCATTTTAAAAATATTAACGTTGTTTAAAATAAAAAAAAACAGGAACAGGTGCTCTGGGGGGGGGGATCTAGGATGAGTCTGTTGACGATTAATGCCAGCTTGTGACATGACAGCGTGTGATGCCAGCAATAAAATTTAAAAAAAAAAATTAGACTAACATGAACGTAGATGTAGCTCGTAGAGTAAACTAACCCACTTTTTGTTTAACTTTACCTACTTTTTTTTTCTTATCCTCTCCTTACTTGCATGTCTGTAGTTTGCATGGTATGACTGTGAGTTAAGACTGTGTTTGCATGGTTTTAAGCATTCTTATTTACTTCTTTTCATCTTTTCCCCCCTTTCCTATTCTCTCCGACTATTTTTCTGACTTGTCGGCAGTGGCCAGCGGATGATGATGGTGAGTCTTTTTCTCTTTCTGAATGAATGTTAACCCATGAGTGATAGGTGTTGCTACTTATTTAACCCCTTATTTTCTTCTCTTAATTCTTTCCTTTCTCGGGCTAACCTTAGAGTGGATCTTAGGGTCTTTGTTAGCCTTAGCTTCTGTAGATCTGTAGAACTGTATATATTTCTATCCTTAGTTTATTGCAGACTATAGTCTACCAATAAACCTTTTCATTTTAATTTTCATTCAAACCCTTTGCCGTCAGGCATAAATACTGGACCGTCAGGCCAGTTCACTTATTTCCATATATCATCCCAATAAATATGTAAGCCAGCCACCCTCATCATAATAACTACAATAACAGAGTTTGCTAACTCATTCGATAAGTGTGATCATGACATAATAGCGGACAAAATAATATATATAATAATAATAATAATACTACATAAGATATACATTACATCCATCATGGTTTACACAATGTTGGGATTAACGTTTAATTTTTTTTGTTTTTATTACAGTATTCTTATCCGAATATGCCGTTGGGAAGCATGACAACTTTCAGGCAAAAGTCTTTGAGATTCATTTCTATTTTTCATTAGAAAATGTCAAATATAAATAGAATTTGTGGAAAATAAAATAAGGTTGCATTTAGTTAACTCTATCATTACAAATGAAAATTCAAATAATCAGATCAATGAAAGAAAGCCACCAAGAGTTCCTCTTTCAGTTGTACTTTGGTCTCGTAGACCATCTCTTTCATAAGGCTTCATAAAAAGAAATCTAACGGGGTTAGGTCCGGAGATCTCGGGGGCCACGATATTGGACCAGCACGACCAATCGAACGATTCCTGTACCGCTGATTCAAGTAATCCGTAACATGACGACCAAAATGTGGTGGCGCTCCATTGTGCTGAAAGAACATCCTGCGCCTTGTCTCCAAGGGCACGTCCTCCATCAAAAGCGGCAATTCGTTCGTCAGGAAGTTAAATATCAGCAGTTAATCGTTGTTCCAAAACGAACGGTCCAATCAGCTGATCTCCAATTACATCGCACCAAACATTCACCGAGAATCGATGTTGAAAGTTTTCTTCAACGATACCGTGAGGATTAAAATTATCGGCGGACCACAAGTGGGAATTTCGTCTATTGTTAATTCTATCCCGAATGAATTGTGCCTTATCACTAAACAATATGCGATTAAGAATTTGGCAATGCATAACCATCCACTGGCAAAATTACACACGTTTATCGTAATCATCCAGTTGAAGAGCTTGCACACGTTACAAATGATAGGGAATACAAACCCTCATCATGTATGGTTCGCCATACACTCGATGCGGATTCACCAATTCGTCCAGAAATCCTTCGAACACTAATAGTTGGGCTACATTTACTAGGTCCATTATGCGCTCCTCCACAGCAACGGGCCGTCGTGCTACATGTTCTTGGTTATGTGGAACAATTGTCCCTGTTTCCTTAATCTCTGTTGTGTGTCACTAAACACTTGCCTGTTCGGTATTCGGCGGTTCGGAAAACGTCTTCGATATTCCTCAACTGCCGCTCTGCTGTTACCATCACAGAATCCATAATGAAATGGATATCAGCGTATTCAGCGGGTGTGAACTGTTGATTCACCTTAGCGCAACACAGTGTCTCGTACCACAAATCAGAACCAACTGAAAGAAAAAAATTGAGGATTAGTAGTGGTAGATTCGTTAACTGAAACTACCACCAGTGCAGCCTTCTATCGAATTACAACATAAGTAGGGATTTGTTGTTTGCACATCTTAAAACGTCCTTAGCTCCGCAACAGTTGGAAATAGCACCTATGTTGTATTAACATTTTTACTCGATATCACCCCCCCAAAGTATGGCAGACCGGTTGTGAAACACCCTGTATAATAGGTGATTTTCATTGTTTAGTAATATTTACAAATTGTAATATATATATATATATAATATATATATATATATATATATATATATAATATATATATATATATATTATATACATTAGTAGGAGTTTATGAAGTGTTTCTTTAGTGAGTTGCGAAATGATATTAGTGATGTGCTTCTCTGATGTTTATGGTATAGCGTTTCAGATATCTGCCCCTTTGTAGGAGAGATCATTTCCTGCAGTTTGCATGGATTAATTTGGTTTATGTATGAAATCATTGGAAAGCCTTGTATTATGATTATGGTATACTGTGGATAATTTTTGGGAAACATTAACGTAGTTTTCTGAAAAAATGGTGGGTGTTAGAGAAAAAATAATAACATATTCATAATCAGCGCATCAAAATAGGAGGGCCACTCAATATATTTTGCCCCACGTTTTTTTTTCTTTCCAAGTTTCCTTGTAAGTTCCAGAAATTTTGTACACAAGTAGTTATATACCTTTATTACAAGTTTTTATTTTTCCACATAGTCTCCATCTTTTTCTACGGCTTTCCTCCACCTCGAAACAAGGGCCTTTATTCCTTGCTGGTAAAAGTTCGCTTGGTTTCACTGGAGCCACCTCTTAATCTCAACAACTTCATCGTCACTCTCAAACTTTCTTCCACGAATAGCATCCTTCATTGGCCCAAACAAATGGAAGTCTGAAGTGCCAGATCCGGGCTGTATGGAGGGAGGGGTAACACAGTCAAGCGCATTTTTGTGATGGCCTCTCTTGTTTGCAAACTGTTGTGTGGTCTTGCGTTATCGTGCAAAAGAAGGACGTCTTCCAGTTTTCTCTCCGGTCGAACTCGCTTTATATGTCTTTGGAATCTCTGTAGGGTAGCAATCAGGGCCGGATTAAGCATTGTTAGGGCCGGGGGCAATGAATATTTTTGGGCCGGTGTCACTAGAAAAACACAATTCTTTACCTGATACATCATACATGAGTGATGTGATCAGCTGACTGGGATCGATCAACAGAAAACGAAACAAAAACAAAGATGTGATTACAGAAAATGTATACTTTGTTCACATAAATGGGATACTAAACTAGGTTTTGTAGAAGCGGAATCTAGAATTTTTTTTCTTCCTCACAGTCGACCAATTATTTCAACGGTAGATTATAGCGTTTACATAGTTTCTTGGGGCAGGTCAGCATCTGGGGCAGGGGGCAAATACCCCCTTTGCCCACATTATAATCCGCTACTGGTAGCAATACATGCCTCCGAGTTGATTGTTTGTCCTTTCTTCATAATGTTCACCAGAATCACCCCTTTCATGTCCCAGAAGATGGTGGCCATAACCTTTCCTGCAGAGGGAGCCATTTTTAACTTTTTCTTGCGTGGGGAGTCTGCGTGATGCCACTCCATGGATTGGCGTTTTGTTTTAGGTTCAAAGTGGTGTACCCAAGTCTCATCCCAAGTCACAATTTGCGAAAGGAAGTCATCCCCTTCTGTCTCGTATCGAATCAACGACTCCGAAACAATTTATTTTCTTTGGGCTTTGTGATCTTCAGTCAGTTCGCGAGGAACAAACCGTGAACACACTTTTGAGTATCCCAGTTGCTGAATTATCGTATTCACACTTCCTTCACTAATTCCTAGCTCCAGTGATAACTCCTTGTATGTGACGCGCCTATTTGATCGAATGATGCTGTTAGCACGTTGCACAATGTGAGCTGTCACAGTCGATGCCGGGCGACCGCTGCGTGGCTCATCATAGAGACTGGCTCTCCCTCTCTCCGATGATCTCACACGTTTAGACAGCATCTCCGTTAACGTTTTGTAGACGTTTGTGAATATTTCCACCTGTTTCCTTCTCTGTAGTTAAGAACTCGATAACAGCTCTCTGTTTACGAAGCACATCACTGTCAGACGCCATTTTCGAAACTGCGTTAACCATCGGTTTTATACAAGGGCGTTTAAAGCGGTTTTATACAAGAAGGGAGGTGAAACGCAGAAAGTTCAAACTTACGGCCCAAAAGACATTTCAGCCCCATGTCCTATTATTTAGCTAAGAAAAAAGGGTGGGGCAAAATATATTGAGTGCCCCTAGTACATTTAACTCAGCAGAATTTGTGCAAAGGACAGAAATTGTGTTGTGCAGTGTTATTAGCAACTTTGTACATACTGATACCGACAGTAAGTTTAACAGGTTATTTAGTTTTAGAATATTTAAGTTTCTGAACATTAGAGAGGTATGAGATCGTCTGTTATCATTGTTTATAAACATTTTTTATCTATTACTTCTAGCGGATACAGTATGTAATTCTTTGTACTACCCCCATGCTGTGATTCCATATTGGAAGTGTGGATGGATAAATGAGTAATACAGGGTGAAGAGGACATTTTGGGGATTTTTTTTTTTAGTTTAAACATTATGTAGAGAAATCTAGAGATTTTTTATTTGATATGTTGTGTGTGAGTTTTGAAGTTTATATTTTCATCTAACTTGATGCCAAGAACTTTAACTTCATTTACTTTTGCAAGAGGAATGTTTCCAATTATAGACAGGCCTGCGATGGTTTTGTTGTCCGAAATATTTTATCACTTATATAGTAATTTTTGGACGCTCATTCCGAAAATAATATTCATTTTTCGTCATCACGTACAGATTTTTCACAAAATGTCATATTTCATATTACATATGTAAGTAATTTTCCTTAAATTTTGGTTAAAAACTACTGCCTATAAATGCTTGGTTTCACGAAGACATCAAAGAAATGGAAGAGAGATATCGGGGAAGGTGGGACATCAGAATGATGGCTGATTACTGCTGGATGTTGAAACGGGATACTCCAATTATTACATAAAAGAAAGGAACAACGCATACATTCGAGACTAAGACATAGATCTCACAAGAAAACTCAGGACAAATAAAGATGAGTATGTAATTGACGTTAATTCTCTACTTTCTTTTTAAAGTTGTTTGCAGTTGTAATTAGTATAACAAAGCGAAATAGGCACCTAACAAGCGGTAGCTCGCTATCGCCTCCGGGCAGGTAGCAGTATATGTCACAGCTAGCTGTGTATATGTATATTGTATATATGTATATGTATATTGGTACTTACGTATTATCGGGACTACCAAACTGTTCATTATGTATTTTTGCTCTCGTCATTTTCGTTTTCGAAGTACTTACATTCACTTGTAATAGACACTAAATAGCTCGTGCTCGGCCGCGGAGTGACCTAGGACCAGGAAATTGACAGAGCACATCGGCAGCTCATAGGCTATCAGTTGGTGGTGGTTGCAGAATTTTCTGATGTGCCGTTTAGTCTGTGCACGGTTCCGAAGAAAGCGGACAGACACACAGACACATTTTAGCTCAATAGTATATAGTAGGATGTAAATTGAAATGAATAATAGTTATTTATGTTGTTGTTTTTTCCCTTCCAGTTTGCAGAAAATCCTTACGTGATAGAAAAAAATGGACACCTTATTCGAAATCAGCGTAGTTGAATTATATAAAATCAGTTATTAGTAAGAAAGCAACTCTTATAAAGTTCTCATTCGCAGGCCTGTGTTATTAATGGTGTGTGCACGATTGCAGTGTTTTAGTTACAATCATATACAGGGTGGGCGGAAAGTAGCTCCCTATTTTGGATTAGTAAAAAAATACGTATATTATCCATTTATTTCAGAAGAAATAATATGAAAAGGTAGGCATACATGGTAGGTTTTCTCTAAAATTCAATGTGGGCTCCAACTCTTTCCACCAGCTTCTGGAGCCGCCCAGGAATGGCGTCCACTGACTTTAGCAGGAACTCCGGCGGGATGGAGGACATGACTTCCCGAATTCGGTCCTCCAGTTCTTCCAATGTCCTCGGTTTGGTGCGGTAGACTTCTTCCTTTACCCACCCCCAAAGAAAGAAGTCGCACGGTGTCAAGTCGGGGCTCCTGGCTGGCCATTGATGTGGACCACGACGACCCATCCAACGCCCAGGGAAGTGGGCATCCAGCCACTCACGGACAACAAGAGCGAAGTGCGGAGGGGCGCCATCTTGCATAAATATCAGATCGTCGATGTTCTCCCATGTGCTGACAACCGGCCAGACCTCGTTTCGCAACATAGCAAGGTACCGCTCAGCATTCATGGTGTTGCGCAGAAGGAACGGGCCCACAACCTGATCTGAGGTCATACCACACCACACCGTTACACTGAACCGATTCTGCCGTTTTTCAGCGGTAACCGTGCGACTTCTTTCTTTGGGGGTGGGTAAAGGAAGAAGTCTACCGCACCAAACCGAGGACATTGGAAGAACTGGAGGACCGAATTCGGGAAGTCATGTCCTCCATCCCGCCGGAGTTCCTGCTAAAGTCAGTGGACGCCATTCCTGGGCGGCTCCAGAAGCTGGTGGAAAGAGTTGGAGCCCACATTGAATTTTAGAGAAAACCTACCATGTATGCCTACCTTTTCATATTATTTTTTCTGAAATAAATGGATAATATACGTATTTTTTTACCAATCCAAAATAGGGAGCTACTTTCCGCCCACCCTGTACAGTATGATGATTTTGTCAAGTTCAGTAAAAGCTTATTTGCACACATCCAGTGGTGTAGTGCTGTGGGAACGCGTGAGAACGGCGTTCCCTTACTTTTTTTGGTAGACGGAACGGCGTTCCCTCACTATTTCAAATAAATCCGAACTTACAAATCTCTAACGTCATGAAATTTTAATTCCCACCCCTAGAAGAAATATGAGAAAGAATCATTAACTGTTTCACTTCTTTTAGCTTCGACTGAGGCAATGCTAGCCTATAAAGATATAGTGAAACAGTCACCACGGCGTACCAGTTGTTAACTTTTTTTTAGTTAATCATTCCAGTTGTTAGCTATTTTTATTGATCGTACTGGATGTCGTATATCTAATGACACTGGAAATACTGCATCTTCAATCTTGGAATATATCCTAATATCCAGTGCATATGACCTCAAAATATCCCTGAAATTGGTCAGATTTCAAAAGAATTCCCGGGGGGCTTACAGTGCCCCCGGACCCCCAGCTGTATGGGCTCGCCGCGCTCGCCATTGTCCCCCCCCGCATCTGAGTAACACTTTCAAAATGCATTCCCTCACTTCTTTATTTAGCATCACACCACTGCACACATCTATTTATAAACATGATTTAATTGCTTGTTCACTTCATTCATTAGGTAATTGATATCGTGGTGTGTAGAAGTGAGTGTTGTATCATCTGCATATTGAATACAGTCTATGTTGTTGATCGATAAAATTTATTTACATGTATTAAGAAGAGTAAGGGTCCAAGGATTGATCCTTGTGGAACTCCATTTTTCCAGTGGTTAACTGAATGCCCGGTTAGGTCAACTGAATGCCCAGTTAGGTCAACTGAATGCCCAGTTAGGTCAACTGAATGCCCAGTTAGGTCAACTGAATGCCAGGTTAGGTCAACTGTACGCCCTTGATGATTGGTTAGGTTAAGTTGTGATATTTTCGTTAGTTTAAACGAAAATGACGAGAGCAAAAATACATAAGCAGTTTGGTAGTTCCGATAATAGGTAAGTACCATTAACTAGTTAAGTTAATTTTGAAAGTTAATCAATTAAGTTAATCAATTAACTTTTTCTTTCTTGGAAGTAGTCTGTAGACTCATCATCATTATACATAACTAATGAAGGTAATGATAAATCTGTAATTATGTGGGATCACCTTGTATGTGTGGTTGTCACTGTCTGATAAATGTATTTTTTGGCATGTTATACAGGGCAAGACATAAGGATAATTTTTTCTATAAGCTTTTATTATTTTTATGTTTCTTATAAATAAATTAAATTTGTTTATGGTCTCAACTCATCTTATCTCAACAAGTCTCAACTTTTAGGCCTATAATAGTTTTCCATTGTAAAAATGAAGGCAAAATGAATTTAATAACAAATTGTTTTCTAAACTGTATGTTTTATATTGTACACTATTGACACAAAATCCAGATTCCTTACCAACAATAGTCAAATTAGACACATAAAATATCATATACTTCACTTACAAATTAAACATACTTGTTAACTTTACAGAAGATGAGGTTCTCAAACCTTTCATCTCTTAGCCTACTGTATATTACATTTCACTCAGAAAGATAAAAACAGAATTTTTATAGGGAAATTAATTGAAATTTAATTGAAGTTAATTAATTTGGAGATATTTCAATTAATTAAGTTAAACTTTTTAAAAAATTTAACTAGTTAAATTAATTAACTTAATCGGTTAATCGGCAAAAAAGTTAGGTTAATTAATTTAATTTACCCAACCCTGCTACAGAGGGACACAAACAGACGGATCAAATGTAGAATTCGGACCCCAGCCTTCTTTAGTTAGCTTTATAAGGCTAACTAACGAAAATATCACGACCTAACCTAACCAATCGTTAGGTTAACTGTACGCCCTTGACGATTGGTTAGGTTAGGTCATGATATTTTCGTTAGTTAGCCTTATAAAGCTAACTAAAAAAGGCTGGGGTCCGAATTCTACATTTGATCCAAACAGACTATACAAATGGTCAGAAGACAATAACATGAATTTTAACATGAATTTTAAATTTCAGCTCTTGAGATATGGAAGAAATGGAGAACTTAAACAGACAGCATACTATGTCCGGATAGACAAGAAATTCAGAGAAGCACGAAAACAAAAGATTTAGGGTTAATAATGACAGATGAGGCAAAATTTGAAACAGAATCAGATATCAATAACAAAACAAAAAGAGTTACGCGACATCTACTGAGAACCTTCAAAAGAAGGGACGAGAAGGTAATTATTCCCTGCTAAAAACACTGATCATACCAAAACTTCAGTACTGCTCAGTTTCGACCAGTGATGTAGGACTCAACACCGGTCTCGAGATCGGTCTCGAGACCTTTTTTTCTGGTCTTGGTCTCGGCGATGGTGGTCTCGACGACATCACTGCGATGTTCTTCAAGTGCAACGAACACTTATTTTGTTTTAAGTAGGCAGTTAACTGCTGAAAAATGTCACCAACTATGAATTTGTGAATAAAGTATGAGTAAATTTCGCAATTGTTACTTGATAACCTCTTTAGAATCCTTATTCCTGAATGTGAAATACAGAGCTCAGGAATTAAGCATTACACACTACTGATAACATAAAAACATTGCATATGGTCTCGGTCTCGGCCACTGTGGTCTCGACTACATTACTGATTCTTGACGTCCCCATATAAAAAAGAAATTAATAAACTAGTGAAATCCAGAGGAATTTCACAGCCAAGAGTGATGGCTGCAAAGAGTTCAACTGCTGGGAAACACTACATAAATTAGAACTGTATTCGCCGGAGAGAGAGAGAGAGAGAGTTACAAGGAAATGAAGTACCTTAAAAGGCCTTGCGGCCCATACCGAGGAGGTACCAATGGCAACGGGTGCCAGGGAAAAATTCCTACACCCTCAAATAGTATGCAAGAATCGGTCTAACTTTTTCTTGAACAGATCCACAGAAAAACTGTTCACAACTTCTGAAGGTAACCTGTTCCACGTGTCACAGATCTGATAGGTAAAGTAATTCACACACATACTAGTGCTAAACCGTTTCAAATCCAACTTCCAACCATTGTTGCAAGTTGGGTTATCATTTAAACTAAACATGCTTCTAAAATTGACATCGTTGAACCCGCGTAGGAGCTTGAAAACGTCGATGAGTTGACCGCGCAGCCTCCGAGTTTCCAGCGAAAACAAATTCAGGGCACGTAAGCGTCGATTGTAGCCCATATGCCTAACGGAAGGGATTAACTTTGTGGCCCTCGCCTGCACTCGCTCCAGCCAGTCAATATCTTTCCTGAGGGTGAGCGACCAGAACTGCACAGCATACTCTAAGTGCAGCCGAACCAGAGAATTGTACAGAGAGAGCACAATCTCCTTGTCCGAAATCGAAATTGTCTCCTGATATAACCCAACAGCTTCTGGGCTTTCTTTTCCACCTCTACGCACTATTTGGTAAACTTAAGGTCGCTGCTAATTAGCACACCCAAGTCCTTTTCCAAATCAGTGGCCTCGATATTACTCCCCAACATGGAGTAGTCCGTCTTGGGATTGGCGTAGCCAATGTGCAATGTGCATGACCTTGCATTTACCCAAGTTAAACGGCATTTGCCATTTTTCGGACCACTCTCCTATCCTACGTAGGTCCGCACGCAGTTGCTCGATCGCATCGGGCGTTTCAACATTGACCCCAAGCTTGGTGTCATCAGCGAATTTGGCGATCCGACTGACGATGCCACAGTCAATATCATTTATGTAAATGATAAACAATAGTGGCCCCAAAACGGAACCTGGGGAACCCCACTAGTGACCGAGACCCAACCCGAGCTAACCCATTTAATTACAACCCTCTGCCGCCTATTCTTCAGCCAGGTTTCAATCCACCTACCAACTTCCCCATCGATACCCAGCGCGCGCACTTTGGCCATTAGCCGGCGGTGAGGTACTTATCAAAGGCTTTCTGAAAGTCGAGATAAAGTATATCAATCGCCCTACCCTTATTATACTCACTCCACATGACGTGGAAAAACTCGAGCAGGTTGGTGAGACACGACCTATTCCGTCTAAACCCATGTTGGGAGTCCCCAAGCAGCTTGTAGGAATCCAAATGGTCAACGATCCTATCCGCTATTATCCCCTCTAATAATTTACCTACAACCGAAGTGAGACTAATGGGACGATAGTTCCCTGGACTTTCGTGATCCCCTTTCTTAAAGATAGGGGTCACGTTGGCTTCCCTCCAGTCACCAGGCACCTGGCCCGTCTCCAACGATTTGTTGAAGACTGTAGCCAGGTGGAAAGCCAACTGGTCGCGCACTTCCCGCAAGACTCTGGGGAGGAACTGGTCCGGCCCGAGCCTTAAACGCGCTCAGTTTGTCTATTCTATCCGCAACGACTGTCGCGGTACACCGAACATTATCCAGGCCAGCATCTTCGTGCCTGACGCCTGGCTCGGGTATGACGCGGGTGTCCTCCCTGGTGAACACTCCCGCAAAGTACTCATTCAACACATTAGCGATGTCCGCATCGGAAGTCCACAGCGCGCCGCTGGGGTCCTTTAACAGGCCTATCATGCTTCTAATGGGCTTTCTACTATTAACATAACAAGAACTCCTTAGGGTTCCCCTTGCAGAGGCTTGCCCCCCGTAGTTCTTCGTTACGTTTCGCTAGCCTAACCTTCGCCTTCACTTCCCTGCACAGGCGGACATACGCCTCAAGTGTTCTCATGGGAACAATTGGCCTTCGACCTCCTATACGCAGCTTTCCTATTTCGGATAGCCGAAGCGATGTCACGACTGAACCACTTAGGCTGCATTGAAGCAGGGATGACCGGTTTTGAGGGTATGGCAGCAGACAGCAGCACCATAAACTCGTCCCGGAATGTACTCCACACTACCTCAACATCGCCGCCCACCTCTAACCCCATCTCACCTACGCTATCCCGGAGGCTAACAAAGTCCGCCCGCCGTAGTTCGAGCTTACTGCCTCTCGAGTTACTACGCTTCACCCGAGGGACGCAGACACAGAACCTAATCAGACCGTGATCATTCCTTCTCAACGATTCGTCAACGGTAAGGCCAGTGACGAGGTTGTCTTCGGTCGTGAATACTAAGTCTAGAACGCTTTCGCCTCGTGTAGGCCCATTGACCCACTGAGTGAGGAAGTTCTCATCAGCAAAGTCAACTAGCCTTCTCCTTCGGCATCAGCAGTCCTATCTTCCCAGTTTATGCCGCGACAGTTGAAGTCTCCTAAAACTACACATCCTGTCCCCTAGCAGGCTACGGAGTTCGGTGTACAGGGCTGTATCCTCCTCGAGGAGGAGATGCGGAGGTCTGTGCACCAAGATTAACCTATAGTTCGTCCCTCCCACGTTCAGATCGACGCCAAGCAGCTCCCGTTCGGATCAGAACTGGCAGTCAACCGGACTCAATATGTCCCTCACGTATATTAGTACCCCTCCCCTTCCCCACGGGTGCGGTCCTTGTGAAACATTCTATACCCGGGAATCTCGAACTCCCCAACGTAGTCCCTACGATCAGTATGAATCCAGAACTCGGTGATAGCAACGATATCCTGGTATTCTGATGCTAAGAGCGCCCGTAGCTCGCAAAACTTATTCCTAATCGACCTAGCATTAAAAAGCACTGCACGGAGGGAGCCTTCCTTATTCTGACCGCCCCCTAGCACGACCCGTTTCCCAAACAGCCAGGGCTGTCGGTAGTTGAAGAGCCCCTCACCAACGAGGGGGCAACTTCCGCAGGAGCCTCAGCCCCCTCCAACGGGGAAGGATGGTCACCCACCTGTACACGGACGCACCCTTCAGTTGAAGGTACGTCCACCAGCGGCTCAAGATCATCTCTCTCCAGTGGGGGCCCGTCACCAATCCTCGGGAAAAGAACTTGCCCAGACCCGAGAGAGAGAGAGAGAGAGAGAGAGAGAGAGAGAGAGAGAGAGAGAGAGAGTTACAAGGAGTTACAAGGAAAAGAAGTACATCAAAAGGCCTTGCGGCCCATACCGAGGAGGTACCAATGGCAACGGGTGCCAGAGAAAATTTTCTACACCCTCAAATAGTGTTCAAGATTTGGTCTAACTTTTTCTTGAAATGATCCACAGAGGAACTGTTCACAACTTCTGAAGGTAACCTGTTCCACGTGTCACAGATCTTATACGTAAAGTAATTCCCACACACATTAGTTCTAAACCGTTTCAAATCCAACTTCCAACCATTGTTGCGAGTTGGGTTATCATTTAAACTAAACATGCTTCTAAAATCGAAATCGTTGAACCCGCGTAGGAGCTTGAAAACGTCGATGAGTTGACCGCGCAGCCTTCGAGTTTCCATGAAAACAAGTTCAGGGCGCTTAAGCGTCGATTGTAGCCCACATGACTAACGAAAGGGATTAACTTTGTGGCCCTCGCCTGCACTCGATCCAGCCTGTCAATATCTTTCCTGAGGGTGGGCGACCAGAACTGCACAGCATACTCTAGGTGCGGCCGAACCAGGGAATTGTACAGAGATATATAACTCAACAGCTTCTGGGCTTTCTTTTCCACCTCTACGCACTGTTTGGTAAACTTAAGGTCGCTGCTAATTAGCACACCCAAGTCCTTTTCCAAATCAGTGGCCTCGATATTACTCCCCAACATGGAGTAGTCCGACTTGGGATTGGCGTAGCCAAAGTGCATCACCTTGCATTTACCCAAGTTAAACGGCATTTGCCATTTTTCGGACCACTTTCCTATCCTACCTAGGTCCGTACGCAGTTGCTCGATTGCTTCGGGCGTCCCAACATTGACTCCAAGCTTGGTGTCATCAGCGAATTTGGTGATCCGACTGACGATGCCACCGCCGATATCATTTATGTAAATGATAAACAGTGGCCCCAAAACGGAACCCTGAGGAACCCCACTAGTGACCGAGACCCAACCCAAGCTAACCCCTTTGATTACAACCCTCTGCCGCCTATTCTTCAGCCAGTTTTCAATCCACCTACCTACTTCCCCACCGATACCCAGCGCGCGCACTTTGGCCATTAGCCGGCGGTGAGGTACCTTATCAAAAGCTTTCTGAAAGTCGAGATAAAGTATATCAATCGCCCTACTCTTATCATACTCACTCAACATGACGTGGAAAAACTCGAGCAAGTTGGTGAGACACGACCTATTCCGTCTAAACCCATGTTGGGAGTCCCCAAGCAGCTTGTAGGAATCCAAATGGTCAACGATCCTATCCGCTATTATCCCCTCTAATAATTTACCTATAACCGAAGTGAGACCAATGGGACGATAGTTCCCTGGACTTTCGTGATCCCCTTTCTTAAAGATAGGGGTCACATTGGCTTCCCTCCAGTCACCAGGCACCTGGCCCGTCTCCAACGATTTGTTGAAGACTGTAGCCACGTGGGGAGCCACTTGGTCGCGCACCCCCCGCAACACTTTGGGGAGCAATAGTTTGGCCCACGAGACTTAAACGCGCTCAGTTTGTCTATTCTATCGGTAACGACTGTCGCGGTACACCAAACACTATCCAGGCCGGCACCTTCGTGCCTGACGCCTGGCTCGGGTATGACGCGGGTGTCCTCCCTGGTGAACACTCCCGGAAAGTACTCACTAAACACATAAGCGATGTCCGCGTCGGAGGTCCGCAGAACACCGCTTCGGTCCTTTAACGGACCTATTATGCTTCTAATGGGCTTTCTACTATTAACATAACTGAAGAACTCCTTAGGGTTCCCCTTGCAGAGGCTTGCCACCCGTAGTTCTTCGTTACGTTTCGCTAGCCTAACTTTCGCCTTCACTTCCTACACAGGCGGACATACGCCTCAGTGTTCTCATGGGAACGATTGGCCTTCGCCCTCCTATACACGGCTTTCCTATTTCGAATAGCCGAAGCGATGTCACGACTGAACCACTTAGGCTGCGTTGAAGCAGGGGTGACCGGTTTTGAGGGTATGGCAGCAGACAGCAGCACCATAAACTCGTCCCGGAATGCACTCCACTCTCCCTCAACATCGCCGCCCACCTCTAACCCCATCTCACTTACGTTAGAGAGAGAGAGAGAGAGAGAGAGAGAGAGAGAGAGAGAGAGAGAGAGAGAGAGAGAGAGACCAGAACGAACTTACATATGGAAACTGATCGAAAAAACTGGTACCGAACCTCAAACTAAACCCAATTATCACCCAAACAACACTGAAAAATAGGAAACGCAGAATGTGTAGTGTTCCCAAACTAAACACCAGACAAGGGACACCCTCAACACTGAAGGAAAATAGCTTTGTTGTCAGGTGGCCAAGAATTTTAAATCAGCTTCCGAAGGATCTCAGGAACGTCACAGGGATCAAAGTTAGAATCTTCAAAAAGACTAGATGCCTGGCTCAGGACGGTACTAGATGTGCCTGGCTATGCAAAATCGTAAAGCCTTAAGTGATCATCACTGAGCATGATTAGGGGAACAGGAATGTTGTTCATATTTTCATTAGTAAACACGGAAGAGAAGAATTTACTTAAAACTTCCGTCATTTGTAAGTCATCGTAAATTTTTTCGTTGTTTTCGCTTATGAGTGGACCAATAGTTTGCGAAGCTACTTTTTTATTACAAACATAATTATAGAATTCCTTCGGATTCGATTTAATTTGGTTCACTCTATATAGTTCATAGTTGCGCTTACTTTTTCTAAGTTTTTTGTTTCGCCTTCTCAATAACTTATAAGCATTTCATCAGACAAATTATTTGTTTCTTTAAATTTAAAATACACGTTCCTTTTTAGCGTTAAGCTATGATACTTTTAGTTTCAGCAGGCCACCATTTACGTTTAACAGACATCGCTAGTCTCTTTTTACGTAATGGAATATTACTTGATTCTAAACGTTTAAAATAATGGATCACCTGAAGCTCAGTGCCCCCATGTTTTCTTGTTAAATTGAACGGATCACCTGAAGATCAGGGCCCCCAGCCTTCTTTAGTAGTCTTATAAGGCTAACTAACGAAAATATCACGACCTAACCTAACCAATCGTTAGGTCAACTGTACGCCCTTGACGATTGGTTAGGTTAGGGCGTGATATTTTCGTTAGTTAGCCTTATAAAGCTAACTAAAGAAGGCTGGGGGCCCTGATTTTCAGGTGATCCAATTGAACTGTCCGCCCTTGACGATGGGTAAGGTTAAGTCGCGAAATTTTCGTTAGTTTTAACGAAGATATCATTTGGTAATTGAGGCTGGGAGCCGTGATCTTCATGTGATCGGAAATAATTATAAACGGAAGTCCATGTGCCAGTGATATCATCGTGCGATAGGCCTCATCCCAATTATGGGTCGAAAGTTGCACTTTCATGTCACGAAATTTAACTCTTTTAAAATCTGAAACGTATTCCAGGCTCTCTAAATTATGGACAGTAATTTGAATTTCAAATGTTATTTGCCTGTGATCACTGGTGGAGGAGTAGTCTCCTACAGAGATATTACCAATTAAGTCTAGGTCTGTACTTAAAACTAAATCTAGAATATTGCGTTCCCTAGTGGGTTCCTTGACCATTTGAAAAAGTGAACTTTCGAGTATACAGTCGTACAGTCGACGACCGGAATTAGACTGCAAAGGACCACCCCAATCCCTGTAAGGTAAATTAAAATATCCCATAATTATCATATCATGTTCGCTACGCACATCAAAAATTAGTTCCTGAAGCCAATTATTACTATCGACAGTCTGAGATGGAGGCCTATATATTAAACCTATAATTAATTTGTTTCGTGAGTTGTATTTGATTTCAACAAACGTTGCATTTATATTATCAATTTCTGCAGTTTTAATTATGGCTTTTAAGTGTAACCGAACATATAGTATTGTATCACCACCCCTTCTTTCTTTTCTATCATTGTTAAACATTTCATAACCAGGGATATGATATCCTCCAAGAAAATCTCTACTCTGTATTTAACCAGTGTTAAATATAGCTCATTAAATTTAAATCTTAAACTTCGAGCATTAATATAAGATACACTTATAAAATCTTGAGAACCGCAGTAGAATTTCGAGGTTCTTCGAGGAGGCAAACGTTCGCTATAAGGAAAATTTATGTTAGGCTGTTCGCTGTCATAAGAGTTACACCGTTTTAGGCCTGAAAAGCATGCTGGCAAAGGGATTTAAGAATATTATTTATGTAGATAGCTCTGCTGAAAAAGTTGTTGGATCCTGCGATTCTTGGGAGAATTCCTGAAAAAATTAGTTCATTAAACCTATCCTTTAGAGCAGCGGTTTTCAAACTGTGTTCCGCGAGAACTTGATGGGGTTCCGTGGGGCATGTCATGAGAGACTAAGGAAGGGAGAGGGGTAAGATAAAATAATATCAACTGGCATGGATGAATTTACGATATATATTCTGCGAATTCAGTGATTGTGTTTTGAAAGGCATAGGCAAAGAGAGAGTGGGCGAGAGAGAGAATTTTTAACTCACACAAAGAGATATCCAGGAAAAGTGCTGCCCTCTTGCAGCCACAGTAAGAAACAGGAGCCCATTTTGTAAACAAAACACAGCTGATGACCACAAGCACTGGTCTCATTGATTTGGTGAATTTTACTATGTTTTTAGGTTTAGTTTTCTCACTTCACAAATATATGATGATGTTTTATAAAGATCTTGCTAACGAAATTATAAGTTCGTCAGTAGTAGGCTACAAATAATGATTCCACTGAATATTTATTTCTTTGAGTAACTATTAAAATTATTCTTCAATAACTGTAAAATTCCTCACTTTTAATTATTTTGCAATGAAAACTTTAATTTTACAGTAATGATATTTTTTATACTTATAATTTTTTTTATGCTGACAGCAATGTGGGGAGGGGAATTTAAAATAAATAGGTCAATAAAAGTAAATTGTCTTTGTTTTTCTTGTAAATTTCTAAACTTACATATTTTTTTGGTGAAATTCATATAACTGTATATGTAAATTTCATAAATTACATAAATAAACTGCAGTGAGCATAAATTGTTTTATTGCCATTTGCCTTATATCATTACAATTTTACCTATTGGT
Source organism: Bathynomus jamesi (assembly GCA_023014485.1). NCBI lineage: Eukaryota > Metazoa > Arthropoda > Malacostraca > Isopoda > Cirolanidae > Bathynomus > Bathynomus jamesi. The sequence continues at coordinate 101,824 of JAJOZX010001006.1, forward strand.
CAAGGTTCCGTGAATTTTTTTTTTTAAATAAAGGTTCCGTGGCCTCAAAAAGTTTGAAAAACTCTGCTTTAGAGTCTGTGTGAAAAAACTATCAGGTCATCCCATAAGTAATGTCGTTTTTTACGATAGATTAAGTTTAAACTAGTCCTACTCGGTTTAAGCATAAATTTTCCGAAGGTTATATCTAAGAGGAGATCTATCGTGTTTCGCTACGTACTTTACAGACCTTGACCAGTGAAGACGTGTGTTTTGCTTTATGTGAACCCCTCATAAACATGGCGGTATCAGAAGAGCATATCAGGCATATAATGATGCTTTACGAGTTCAAAAAAGGGAATAGTGCTACGGAAGCAACGCGAAACATTCAGGACGTTTATGGCAACGATATTCTGCATGTGAGGAAATGTCAAAGATGGCTTCAAAAGTTTAGGAATGGTGACTGCTGTTTGACAGATGCAGCACGCTCTGGACGCCCTGCTGAGTTTGATGATGACCTGCTGTTAGTCGCATTTGAAGAAGACTGTTCAACAACTGTTGAAGAATTGGCCCAGAAACTCAATTCATCCCCGTCCACCATTCATCGACATTTGCAACAACTCGGGAAAGTGCCTAAGTTAGGAAAATGGGTGCCACATGAATTGTCGGTCGACAATCTGAGGGTGCGGGTAAACATTAGCACAGCTCTTCATTCCCGTGAACTCCAAGATCCGTTTTTGCACCGTTTAGTGACTGGTGATGAAAAGTGGATACCGTACCAGAATGTTAAGCGCCGTCGACAGTGGGTTTGTGCCGGAGAACCAGCGACACCACAGCCAAAACCAAATCTTCACCCTCGGAAGGTGTTGCTTAGTGTTTGGTGGGATAAAGGTGGTGTAATACACTTTGAAACCTTACCACACAACCTATTGAAAAATTTATTGAAAAATTATTTTTATTGAGTTTATTTTTATTTAGGTGCAATATTAAGTCTAAGTTTATATTAAATAGACACAGTAATTATAGAAATAATAATGGCCCATTTAGACACTGTCAACATAGCTACAGACTTTTTCACTGTAGGCTGCAGTGGTTTTAAGGTTAAAATTTGGTCGGCAGCCAGATTACTAACTATGGTCAAACTAAATTCATTAAAATTAATTTAGACTTACCAAAAATGAAGCTGCCAGTTGAACGTTACCCTTTCTGTTTCTAACTAATCCATAAGTTTCATTTAGTTTCCAGATTTGAATTTTATTTGTTAAGTTTTAAGTTACTATTTGGCACACTGCTAAGTTATTTATTTATAGGGGCTATTTCCCAGACCTAGGTTTTGCAGTTTAAGTTAGGCTAGGGCTGTATTGCCCTTAAGTTTTTGTTTTTAAGGTTTAAGGTTTTGAAGGTTTTTACTCAAGTTAAGTTAGGGCTATATTGCCTTTAAGTTTTAATAGGGGCTATAACAGCCATTTAATTATTTAGTTAGGGCTGTTGTAGCCCGGTTCGAGTTTCTTCTAGGTACCTAGTTTTAATCTCTTACCTTAGTTATGTATTTTAATTAAATTACTTACACCTAGTTCTGGTAGGCCACTATTTAGTTAAACAGGGTTTTAGTTTAATTGCAGTGGTTAATATTGAGGTTTAAAGGTTGACTTTAAGTTGCCCGGTTAGTTGGGGAACAAGGAGAATTTTTTACGAAAAAACTAGCCCACTTCATTCAGCAGTCAAAATTTTCGATGATTCACAAAGAGCTCCGTTTTTCTTTGTCTCAGAAACTTTTTCTTTCTTCTTTTTATTAATTAGGGAAACCCAACTTCACTAGTTGGTTAGAAACGAGGGTTATTTTTTTTATTCTATATTTATTTTGTTTATATTTTATTTGGAAATATATGTGGTTATTTCTACCCAACCTTTTTTTTTTAACATTCCCCCCAAGGGGAAAAAATTTACTCAGAATTATATTCTTGGGAATTTTTTTTTTTTTTTTTTTTTTTTTTTTTAAATTCTCCCACCACCATGATGATGAATGAAAATGACATGCTCTACAGAAAAGTTCCTTTTAGGTGAAATATGAAAATGAAAGCGTCTTTTCTGTGGAACGTTAGTCCTAAGTTATAGCTATTTACAATTATTTACAATTTTCAATTTGTGGTCTTCACAAAGATCCACTCTGCATTTTTCTTTGCAGTTCTTCCCGAAATCTAACTGCAGCTTGTCTTTGTGGTCGGGGTTGAGTAGCGGCAGTAGTAGTGTCAGGATAATCTACAGTTCCTGATTCTGTGGAAGAATTTTCAAGTTCTTCCAGGTCAATATTCGGTTTATCAGTTATTTCAAGTGGGTATAACCGATATATGTGTCTTCTGGAGAGATGACCATTGGGTGTTTTTACAGTTACATGCCTGATTATGCCATCTTCATCTGGGTGTAATGTTTCAATTACAGCAATCTTCCAGAAGTATTTGGGATTCATAGAATTTTCATCTAAGAGGCACAGTTCTCCTACTTTAGGTTCTTTACTTACTGGTTGTTTGTGTTGTTGGTATTCTTTTTCTCTCAAACTACTCAAATATTCATATCGCCATCTTTTTTGATTTCTTTAGATTGTTTAACTCCCTTATGAAAGTAATCCAGTATTTTCTTTCTTTCTTTGTCCTCTGTTGCTGTCATATAATCAGCATCCACCTGATCACCTTCATTAACAGCTTCTTGGGTATCATTAGTGGCAGTGGCGGTCCTAGCTTACATGACGCCCTGGGCGAACCTCACCTTCAGCGCCCCCCCCCCCCGTTCGCCAACACACACACATTCGAATCCCCCCAAAATAAAGGACAGACATAACTCTTTCACAAAATAACTTTTTATTGGACTAATTGTTGGAACTTCAGAACCAAAACAAAGACTCAAATTTCTGAATTTTACAAATCCTTCATCACGTAAATAGAATAACTCACTTAAGAGAATGTAATTATGATACTATGAACAGGAAAAATACAAATTAAATTGCACAACTGCCATAAATAAACTAGAGAATCAAATTTCTAAATTGTACAAATGCTCTATCACATAAATAGAATAAGACACTTAAGAGAGGGTAATTATTATGCTACACTTTGAACAAGAAACAAAATAAATTGCACCACAGCACAACTGCCATCTAAAGCCTGACTCTTCTTACCTTCCTTGATGCAAAGTCATGAATTAAATCATCATATGAAATCTGCTCAGCAATTGTATGATTTATACTGATGATGGCCAGACCGGTAAGGCGTTCCTGTGACATAGTTGACCTCAGGTAGGATTTGATGAGCTTCAGCTTTGAAAAGCTCCTCTCTGCTTCAGCAACAGTGACTGGAAGAGTAAGACCAATTCTGAGAGCAGTCCACAAATTTGGATATATTTCAGAGAGCTCCCTTTCATGGATAAATGTCAGCAGTTCAAGCAAGGATATGGTCTTTGATGGCAAGTCAGGCAAGTTCTTCAGCTCCTGTGCAAGCTCTCTGCCATCCAAGTCAGATTGTCCCTTAAAGTGTAGTGTAGTACTAAGGTTCACACATTGTTCTGTCAGCTCCTCAAATGTGAGATTTTGGAAATGTGTCAGCACTCCAAACTTCTCTCCCACAATTTCCAACGTGGAAAATCTTTCCTGAATGGCTGATGTTGCAGCATCAACCACTGCATTGAAAAATGTCACCTCCAGCTTCTTCAAAGCATCAATCAAGGGCTCATCAGATGCTTCATAGGAGAAGTGCCGCTTTGTGGACCTCAGCCGTTTTTGTTTTAACACAGCCTCCACATTCATTTGTTCACAGATATCTGTGGCTGCCATTTGTGCAGCCACAAAACCTGTTGCCCTGTAATTGCGGAGACCTCTCTCTGTTTTTTTTAGGAGATTTACTGCAACATCAACGTGCATGCTAGGAGACTGCATCTGCTTGCTCACATGCTGAATTTGGCACAACAGGTCATGCCACACCACTGAACAAATGGCGAAGCGGTATGACCCAACCTCCTCTGACAGAGATTGAGCCTCGACCTTTATTACAGAGTCTTTGGTGTGGTCCCTCACCTCGATCAGTGCATCTCTCACTGCAGCTGCCTGATATCTCAGGGGCTCCACACTCTTGATCTTGCTTTCCCACCTTGTATCAGACCACATCTTCAATGTGATGTTCACATGTTTTTTTCAAAATGGCCCATCGTTGTGTGGAGGCTGAAAACAAGTTGTAAAGCTTCTGCAAGATGCCAAAGTAACTTGTGGCATCAATAGATCCCTTAGCAGCATCGGCCACAAGCAAATTCAGAGAATGAGCCCCACATGGAACAAACAGAGCTCTGGGATTAATTTCTAGGAGCCTGGATTGAACACCCTTGTTTTTTCCCCTCATGTTGGCCCCGTTGTCGTATGATTGTCCTCTACAGTCCATGAAAGGAACTTTTAGCTCCTCCAGTCTCTTCAGAATCAGAGATGCCAAATGTTGACCAGTGGACTCCTCTGCCTCCAAAAACCCCATGAAATGTTCCTTTATATGGGGCTTCCCCTCCAGTGACACAACCCGAATCACAACTGACAACTGTTCAGTGTGGCTGATATCTGGAGTGCAATCTAGAATTATTGAAAAAAACTTTGATTGTTTGATGTCGCTCACCATTGCTGAAATGGTCTTGCTGCTCGACAAATCAATGAGTTCGTTTTGTATGTGGTGGCCGAGGTAGCTGGTGTGACTGGAGGTCCCTTTTTGGACACGGTTAATGTGCTCTTGCATTATAGGATCAAATTGTGCCATCAGTTCAACTTCTTTCAGAAAATTGCCATTTGATGGTGAGAACAATTTTTCTGTATGTCCCCTTAGTGCCAAATTCCTAACTGCCAGAGAATGCACAATAGCAGTGAGACGTGTCAGCACCGCTCTCCATCTCAACTTCTCAGCCTCCAGAAGTGCCATCTCCTGCTTGTCAATGGTCTCCCCCTTTCTCATCCTCACTGCCAGTTCTTTCCAGATTTTCATAGAATTTAGGTGTTCTGAACTGTTGTCATGTGATGTGAGCAATGAGCTTGCATGCTTCCAGTCCGAGAGTCCCAAACTTGTTAAATTTATTTTCCTCTTGGAAAATAATGTACAACACAGAAAAGGCTGTTGTTTTTTAAGGAATAGACCAACCAACTTCTGGTTATATTTTCCCCACTAACCAATGACTTCCTGAAGTATTGATGGTGGAAACTTCTTCCGTCACTGTCGTTTCTAGGAATACAAAGTCAGATGGTACTTGACTTGGTCCCTGGAAACCAGTTGTGTCCGAATTCTCTCAGTCAGAACTGAAGGCCAGTTAGCAGGGTCGGTGGACAGAGACTCATCCTCAGGAGGCGATTCTGCTCCAGGCCTTTCTAATAGAAAGAACAAGAGCATTACTCATTAGTATACACACCTAAGTTAGATAACACATTATTCACAGCACTTTGTTATGGTGGTGGTGTTATGGAATTATGGTGGTGAAACACCACACATACCCAGTAACCCAGACCCAGTGATAATAACATTATAATTTATAACTGTTTGCAAAATGCTTTGCAGGGATGCACACACATACACATACACACACACACTCACAGACATATGTGCACACAAACTCACCTGAAGAGTCCTGCCGGGGAGAAGTAGAAGCAAATGGGTCTTCATCCTCAGGATCAGACTGCATTTGTGGAGACATATGTGAGGCTGAGGAGGTAGATGGCTCCTCAGCCTCAATAATGGCAGAAGTAGACGGCTTCTCATCCTGGCTAGTGGCAGAGGGTGTTCCAAAATATTTCAAAAGTGCCCCTGCAAATAGTAAAATAGAACATAACAGACCAATGCATGAATAGGCTAGTACAATTAATTTAACATGTTATTAAGCACAATATTAAACTTTTAGAATAGGAAGCAAATGAATAATACAACCTCCTTGGTTAATGGCTAATTATATACATAATAGTACACTTCAAATGACTCAGAAAGCTATATCACAAAATAGCAGTGAAGAGTAGATGACATAGCTCTATACCTTTATCTTTTGCTCGTTTCTCCTCTTCTTCTTTCCTCTTTTTTCTAAACTGAGCACCTGATAGCTTTGACCTCTTCTTATCCATTTGCGGTTATTTGACAGACCTTATGGCTTAGTGTGAAGATTCGTTCTGTAATAAATAATATACATTTCACTATTTAACCGAAACCCAGAAAAATAACATTACATATGTTAAAGTATGGGCCTTTATTCCCAATAATATTAATCTGGAAGCATTTTGCATTGTTTAGGTCTTTTATGGGAAGGTTTATGGAAAATGCAATAGATGGTTTTTTATTAATAAAAATATATTTATTGATCTTTTATTATTTATTTTATTTTATTTTTTTTTTTATTTATTTCTTTATTTATTTATTCTTATTTTTATTTTTATTTTTTTTGCAGGCGCTCATGCCGCCCCTCCACAAATGCCGCCCTGTGCGGCTGCCCATATTGCCCATATGAGGAACCGCCACTGATTAGTGGTTAAAAAGTTGAATTTGGTATTGTCATACCCAAAAAGCAACTTGAAAGGAGTTAGTAGGTCCGAGGAGGGATCTTCATTTGAATTAACATAAGTGAGTGGTCTTGAATTAATTGTATTCATTATTTCAAGAACATTGTTTTTAGTTCAGTTAAAGGGATTTTTTCTTCCTTTTAGGGAGGTATAGAGGGCTCTTTGACTAAACCCACCATTCTTTCAGCTATTCCTAAGGTTCTGGGTGAATAGGCTGCTGTAAATTTCCACTGGATACCATGATCAGAGAGGTACTGAGACACAAGAACATTTTGGAACCAATGTTTAAGGTAATCTTCAGATCTTTTGAAGGTGGATTGATTGTCTGAAATCAAAACCTTTGGAAGGGAGTAGTTTAAGGACAAATGGTAGAGTTCTCTTAAAAAGGTTTTAGCAGAAAGGTCAGTGCAGATGTGAAGGCTGGTGAATCTGGTGGCGCAGCAAGTGAACAATAATATGTAGACTTTCATGAATTGGTTATTCTCATCCTGGACAGAAATTGGAATAGCATAGTCAAGGGCAGTTTTTTCAAAGGGTTTTTCATAGCTTAAACGTTCCGTTACTAATGGTCCAGTAGTAGGTACTTCATAAGCCATGGCAAAGTATTTTTGGCAAAACAGACATTGTTTCAGAACCTTTTTAACTACTTGCCTTATTTTGGGGACCTAGAATTCCTGGCTGAGGAAATTGCATGTGGTAGCTAAGGTTGCATGACTGGCTTTTGCATGACATTCAGTTATGATTAGGCTGACCATACGTATCGTTTTGAACGGGACAGTACCGTTTTTTTATATTTCCTGGCCGTCCCGTCGTTTTAATAAAAATGTCAATTTTGTCCCGGTTTATGTACTTACTTTTTCATGAATACAGAATATTACATAACCCCCGTCCCTTTTTTGCCATCCCAATGTCCCGTTTTTGTCTCAAGGAAATATGGTCAGCCTAGTTATGATTAACGTTGTTGCGAAAAATGCTCTGTATGAATTGGTCCACAATTAACCCACCCCTTATATCTCCAGTCTAACTATAGAGTAGATCAAGTCTAGCCTAGAGGGGTCAGCCTAGAGATTCCGGAAATGGTCCAGAGCGGGCAGATAAATTGAGGTCCACAGTAGGATTCCTCACAAGATTAGGTTAGGGCAATCTACCTTCACCTTTGTTAAGCTATGAGTTGATGCTGGGTCTTAGACCACAATGTAGGCCTAACTTGTCTGACCCAGCTTAATTTAATGTGATTAACTTACTGGTGTAAAACTCAATCAGTCACTTACTTTTAGTTATTGGAGTCTCTCCCTTCTCCGGTTGTGTAATTGTCGAAGCGTACTTGCTGGTACGTCCTCTCGCCCCGTTCTTCGTTTTCGTTCTCCCTTTGTTCTCCTCTTCGCGGGGCTTCTTGCACCAGCGTTGTCTTGGTTTATTCCTCGGTTGGTTGAGCGGTAATGTATCTCCATTACCGAGCACGCTCCTCCCACACAGTATATAAATACTAGTGTGGAAATAACTCTGGTGAGCAACCAATTGGTTTCATCCACCCAGTTATTGACATAAAGGAATTTAATAATTGTTAGATTAACTACCTACCTACTCAGTGAACCATTTTCGTTACCTCCCAACTACCCACTCATCAGTTTTCCATATACTGGGGCCCCGGGAGATAAAAATTTTGGTGTCATTGTCACCATTTTTGTCTGAGTGTAGACTAGCTAACTATTTAACTGTAAATGCCTGTTAATCTGATTAACAGTGCCTATCCTCACCTTCTCATGGAGAAGGTGTAGCATTTTAATTAGAAGAGAAAATATACATCCATAGGATGAAACTGTCTATGGTCTTTACCATAAGAAAAGAAAAATGAAGTTAGAAGATAAAATTACAATTCCCCAGCATCTATTTTTTTTTGTAAAAATAGTCGCGCCTTTAATGCTGTTTGTCGCTGAGGTCTTGTGTCTGTCAATGTTGTAGTAGGATGCGTTACCACTCCTACTGTCAAAGGAATAGTTACTGGAAGTTCAGTGTCTCCAGTTGTTACTGTCAGTGGAGAAGGTTCTCCAAAGTCCATTGTTTTGGGTCCAGACTCTAAAGGGTACAAAAGAGAATGTCTCTTGTTGTGTCACCCGTTGAAGTCCTTAATTTGACCACTCTTGTTACCCCGTCTGCCCCTGGTCTGAGTTCTGAAACTCTAGCCAGAGGCCAGTATTGTCTTGGAGTACTGTCATGTATGAGAACAAGGTCCCCTACCTTATTGTGTCAGACCAATCCTTCTTAGTCATTTGTTTATGTCTCTCCCTTAGACCCATCAGTACTCAGTTTTCCACTGTTTAATGAAATGAGCTTTAACTCTAGTTAAATGTTGTAACTTAGTCTGGAGCTCATCATGTCGTTGAGTCCAGTTTGGGTCTTCTGAAGAGTCTATATTGTAGTCCGGCAGGAGACTAACTTGTTCTCCCGAATCAAATGATTTGGAGTTAATGGTTCCGGGTCATTAATGTTGTCACTCACATAAGTGAGTGGTCTATTGTTAATGATGTTCTCATCTCAGCCAGGAGAGTGAGTAACCCAAATAAGTGTATCTGTTTTTTGCCAATTGCTTTCTTCAAGCAATTCTTTACTGTTTGTATATTCCTCTCCCAGATAGAACCATACCAAGGAGAGGCAACTGGAATATACTTCCACTTTATGTTTGAATTTTGTATATATAATTTGTGATTTCATTGCTTAACAAGTCGTGGATGACTTGTTCACCAGCTTTGAAATATGTAGCATTGTCAGTCCAAACTGTCTTTGGTACTGAATGTCGTGCACAGAATCTCTTAAAGACAGCAACAAAAGATTCTGCTGTAAGGTCCTCCACAACATCCAAATAAACAGCTCGTGAGGCAGCACATGTAAACAGTACAATGTACATTTTTTGTTCAGTGTCACCCACCCCTACAGTCAATGCTCCTGTATAGTCAATGCCTACAGTCTCAAGGGTCTGTTGAGAGTAACTCTCTCCTCTGGCAAAGCAGGAGGATTTGGTTTCCTATAGGGCCTAGCATGAATACGCCTACATGTGACACACTCACTCAGGACTGTTTTAACAGTGATCCTTCCCTTGGGTATCCAATAAGTTTTTCTTAATGTAGTTAGTGTCTGTGGTACCCCCATATGATATACATCATTGTGTGTTTTTCTGATGATTAATGTTGTCAAATAGCTAAATCTAGGTAAAAGGATTGGATTTTTGCTTTTGTATGACAGTTTTTGATTTGTCTAATCTCCCTTTACACCTTAGAAGGCCTTCCTCATCTCTGAACAAGTTTAGATCCACAACTACTGATGGTACAGGTTCTTTTGTTTGTTTCCCATTAGTTAAGAATTCTAACTCTTTATTGTACTCTTTTTGTTGTGCTTGGCCTATCCAGTATTTGGTTGCAACTTCTGTATAATTATGATTATTTTTATTTAGCTGTTTGTTAATTGTAGCTAAACAGTTGTGAGCAAACCTCAAACGTAGGCTGTCACCCTGACAAGTTTGTTGAAATCAGAATACTGTTCATAATTAGTGATTGGTTCAACCTTTTCATTTGAAAACATTAAATTTAATGTCAAGTTAACTTGTTCCACAGGCATTGGTCTGTATTACAGAGCCACTTAGGTCCCATAAACCAAGTTTTGTTTGACTTCAACAACTTGTAGGATAACCTCTGGTCAGAAAGTCTGCTGGATTCTGTTTAGTTGGAACATAGTGAAAGTTTACTTGTAGGCTTTCATTAGCGTCAGCTATTTCTTTAGCCTATTTCTTACAAAGATATTCTTACTATTAATGCTATCATTCCGTATCCAGGCAAGACAAATCTGACTGTCAAGCCAGACGTGGATATGAGTTTAAAAACACATCATAGTAAGCATCCTTAAGCAATGAAATGGTTTTAATGGCTAATGTAGCAGCCAATAGTTCCAATTGAGGTATGGTTCGGGTAGTTTGAGAGGTGCAACTTTCCCTTTTGCATAAATTAGATGACTTTCTGTAGGGCTTACAAGATACGCACAGTACCCATAAGCTTGTGTGCTTGCATCAGCAAACACATGAAGTCTCTGGGGCTTATCCCTAAACCCACAGCACCTTTGAATTTTAATGTTCTGCACTTTTGTTAAATCAGTAGCTAACTTCTTCCAAGATTTTTGATTTTCATTTGTTATTGGATCATCCCACCCAACATTTGTCCTCCAAATTTCTTGGAGGAGAATCTTTGATTTTATTGTTGAAGGCAGGAATAGACCCATGGATCAAAATTTTGGAAGCCTCTGATAATATTTGTCTTTTAGTATTGCTTCCTCATCAAGTTTAAAACCTTTAGTACAGATTGAATCATGACTGTTAGAAGTTGCATCCAAATACCAGTTCATACCTAAAGTTTTAACTCTGTCTGATGGCTCAGTAAGACCATTATTATCCTTTAAAATCTTTTTGTTTAAATCTTCATCATTTGAAATCCACTCTCTAAGTTCAAAGTTACTTTTGTTGCATAATGTTTTGAGAGTGTTCATAGACTTCAGATAATTCAGATTTTGTTGTCGTTGAGCCTATTAGATTGTCTACGTAAAAATGTTCCTTAAGGAAGTTCAATGTTAGAGAGTTATTAAACTGGTTTAAATGATGTCTAATTGTCAATGCTAATAGGCTAGGTGAGCATTGGCTCCAAACAACACAACATTAAATCTATAGGTTATGAACCCTTTATTCAAATCAAATGGATCCTTGAACCATAAGAACCTAAGTTGGTTCTTATCATATTCATTTTTAAGATTTATTCTCAAAATGCCTTTGAAATGTCACTTTGTACAGCATATTTGTCTAACCTGAACCTCAGTAAGATCTTCACAAGGTCAGAAATGAGATTAGGACCTCAACAGCAATCATTCAAACTGTGTTTTATCACTGTCTTTGAGGCTACAGTTATATACTACTCTGAGTTTTGTTGTTGGGCATCTTGTCGATAAACCCCCCTGTGGGTTAAATAATGACAACCATCTTTTTTTAAAAGGGTTATTTGTTACTTCTTCAATGAAGCCTTTCTGTAGCTGTTCTTTGAAGACATTATTATATATTTTTACATTATTATCTTGTTTGAGTTTTTTCATTACTTTATAAAATGTCCTTTAGCTACTTTGAGATTGTCTCTTAAGTTGGACAATTTATTTTCCAAGGTAACTCAATAAAATAACTATTGTCTTTGCACTGAATGGTGTCTTCAAATCTTTCTACCATTAACTGATCTTCTGAAGTTGATTTGTGTCATGTATACCCACAGATTCTAGCAACCATAAAGTTTGAATTGCCTCATCCAAAGTTTCATTTGATAATGTTGATTAATGTTCTCAGTTGAGATAATATTATTCAAAGTGTTGCTATTCTTACAGGTGTTATGTAGGACCGAGTTGAGGCACATAGTATTTGTTGGTCATGAACTGTTTTGGTTTAGGTCTAGGTTGTATTCTGATAGGTCACCCAAAGGGGCTATCCCTGATGGAGTCTGAATAGCTATACCATTACCTATCTCTACTATGCCCTTATGAATAAGATTAATATAATCTGCCCCTATTAGCATTTCAATGTTAGCTACTGTGTTGTTTAGTGATATGTCTATCAGCTATTTTGTAGTGTTTTCCCAAATGATTTATGGTTTGTTCTAGTTTGGGTATAACCAGTTTGTTTTGTCCTACTTTAGAAAATAATACTGCTTCAATTTTCTTGAATTTACTTTCTAAATGTAGTTCCAGGTCAATTGTCTTATAGCTATTTTTGTCCGAGTTATCCTTAACAAGACGCAATATTGAGGTTTTGTTCATTCGGGTTTGGTGTCAAACCCAATTTATTAACTACATTTTTTGAAACAAATGTTTGTTGAGAACAACAGTCTATAAGACATCTCACTGAGTGGTACTACCCTCACTATTCACTAAGTCCAAAGTAATAGTTGGTAAAAGAATCTCAGTGTTTCTTGTTACATTGTTTGAACAAGCAGAATGTCCATGAAAGTGGCATTTTCTTGATTACCTTTGTTTGGGGGAGGTATCTTTTGAGTTTGAGTACTATTGTTTGGACACTTTGGTGAATCACACATTGATGAGACATGTCGTAAACTTTTACAAACTTACACTTGAATCTTAACCTAGATTTACAGTCTTTCTATAATGTCCCTGGCCAGTACACTTTTTACACAGGTTCAACTGTTCACATCTTTTAGCCCTTTGGTTAAAGTCTGAATATTTGTCACACCCAGTACTACTGTGTTCATTACTTGCACAAAATTTGCAATGTGGTGTGTAAGTTGAGGCAGCAGTTACATTAAAGTTCTGTAATGTAGGTGTTCGTGTATTATAGTTGGTCACATTTGATTCTACAGTATCAAGTTTTGTCTGTTTGGCTGTAGCTAGTTGGTCTCTGGAACAGTCTTTGGTTTATCCATAGTCTGGGTCTTATGTGTTGGAAAATCTCTCAATTTGTAATTAGTTAGGATATTGGGGAAGTGTTTTCTTATTTGTTCTAAATTAGGATAATTTTCTCCCGTCTTTAGAATTAAATATCTTTAACCCTCGAAGGAAGGCACCTAAGTACTATGCTTTGTATAATCCAAGATGAAGTTTTAATATCTATCTCATTGCTAACCAGTTGTCCTATAATAGCTTCTAATTTTGTATAAAAATTTCCATATCACTATGGTTATCTTTTATGGTGCAAATTCAAAAATTTGTTGAGATAATTCATATACATCAAATCTTTATTAATGTAATTACGTTTTAAAAGATCAATAGCTACTTCATATGAATCCCCTACGGCTGGTAAATAGGCTATTAGGTTATAGGCTGGGCCTTTAAGGGAACTAGTAAGTAACTAAACTTTTCAACAGTTGAAATATAAGGTTTATTACCTATTAAATTCTCAAATTTGTCAATGAAAGATGGGAATTGTACCGTGTCCCCTTCAAATGTTGGTACTAGCAAAATGGGTAACTGAGCCCTCAATTCTTGTGACTCAGGATTTAGCATGCCACATAAATTTTGTTGAAGGTTAGCCCTACTTTGATTAAAATCAGAATTAGGTTTTTTTGGTGTTAAGTCAGTCAAACGAGACCGTAGTCTCCTTATTTGCTGTTCAATTGAGCTTACCTGATCATCATCATCAGCGTAAAGGTCTATCAATTGTTCTTCAGCCATTTCGGATTCAACTAACTCTGAAATACTCTCATTAATGGCTATTATTTCCTTCTTTTTAATTTCCAATTTAATAATTACACTCTCTAAATTTTCCTTACCTGGTTGTGTAATATTGTTAAAAGTGTTCACAGCCTTTGTAACAGCTCCCAACTTTGCCCCCCTTTTCTTTTTTAACTTTTTCAATTCCGCACTGTCCATGTCTAAGTCAAAATTGTTTAACTGGGGATCGTAATGAAATAGAGGACAAGAAGAAATTACCAGAGAAGAGAGAGCACAGACAAAACAGTCGAGTTTAATTTGGTTTAATCCCCCCCAGTACTTATGTCACTCAGGTCTAAGCTTATAAGAGAATGAGACTCCTTAAATGTAAATGTTTCCTAGTTAGGCCCTAGGTTGTAGACCTAATTAGGCTTGATTAGCTTAGGCTTAGGCTTAGGCTAGACCATTTAGCCTAATTCTGCAATTTTTGTTAAGTAAGATTAAGGTTTGTAAATTCCCCACACACGGACCACCAATGCGAAAAATGCTCTGTATGAATTGGTCCACAATTAACCCACCCCTTATATCTCCAGTCTAACTATAGAGTAGATCAAGTCTAGCCTAGAGGGGTCAGCCTAGAGATTCCGGAAATGGTCCAGAGCGGGCAGATAAATTGAGGTCCACAGTAGGATTCCTCACAAGATTAGGTTAGGGCAATCTACCTTCACCTTTGTTAAGCTATGAGTTGATGCTGGGTCTTAGGCCACAATGTAGGCCTAACTTGTCTGACCCAGTTTAATTTAATGTGATTAACTTACTGGTGTAAAAACTCATCAGTCACTTACTTTTAGTTATTGGAGTCTCTCCCTTCTCCGGTTGTGTAATTGTCGAGAGCGTACTTGCCTGTACGTCCTCTCGCCCGTTCTTCGTTTTCGTTCTCCCTTTGTTCTCCTCTTCGCGGGGCTTCTTGCACCAGCGTTGTCTTGGTTTTTCCTCGGTTGGTTGAGCGGTAATGTATCTCCATTACCGAGCACGCTCCTCCCACAGTATATAAATACTAGTGTGGAGAATAACTCTGGTGAGCAACCAATTGGTTTCATCCACCCAGTTATTGACATAAAAGGAATTTAATAATTGTTAGATTAACTACCTACCTACTCAGTGAACCATTTTCGTTACCTCCCAACTACCCACTCATCAGTTTTCCATAGTTGTTAAATGCGAATTTTCAGGCAATAGTACAGGATACCTAGCAGAATGGTTAAGGTTGGTTGCATATTTATATCTCCCCATTGTTCTGACTAACCCTTCTTTGTCAATGAAGAGTTTTAGATTCTTTTGCAGCTTTGTTAGGTCCTCAACTTTTTCTCCTTTATTTAGTTTGTTGATTATTTCTTTTTCTTTTGAGAAATGTTGTTGCTGGACTAATTTTAGCCAGTAATTTGTGGCCTTAGTTTTGTAAGCTGTATGATTTTTCTCCAAAACAATTTGTTCTTCCATTGTTAGGTTACATTTGGGGTTATATTTGTGAGTGCGGAAGTACTTTAAGTTTTCTATGAACCGTAGAACATAGGCAGTGATTCTGACCAGTTTTTTCCTGTTAGAGAATTTTCCATGTTTAACAAGGGAGTTTTTTCATTTATTTCTTTACAAGTTGTTTGACACACATTTATTGTTGTCTGTAAGGTTTCTTGGTGGGGTTAAAAATTAAGTTGGTTGGCCATTCAATTTCATTTCTCAAAAATGTGGGACCATGTTGGTAAAAGGGAAGAAGTTTTTGAAATTTCTTGAAAGATATTGGTCTGGTGAGTAGGTCTGCTGGGTTGTCTTCTCCTGCTACATGTCTGAATTCCAGGTGATGGTTTAAGTTTCTTGTTGCTTCCTGAATGTCTTTCACTCTGTTTTTTACAAAGATGGATTTCATTTTTAGAGATTTTTGAGCAATCCAATTTAAAGCCACCTGTGAGTCTGTCCAAATTATTGTTTTGAAGAACTTTTGGTTTTCTGAGTTTTCTTCTAGGTAGGTTTCTTTAAGGTATTCTAGGACTTTGGTTCCTAGGCAGATTGCCATTAATTCCAAGTTACAAATGGTCCAATTTTTTGATTTGGGGTTGACTCTTGATTTAGCGTAAATTAGTTCGGATTTTCCATTTCCAACTAGATAGCAACTTACTGCATAACCTTCTTGGCTGGCATCACAAAAGATGTGGAGTTGAAGATTTTCCATGAGAGGTTTGGGATTTTCAAAAGCTTGTCTAGGAAAATTCAGAAATTCCACTTTGTTTATTTCTTTACAAAGTTTTTTCCATTCACGCAGCATTTCAGGTTCTAGATATTCATCCCAATCTTTTTTGGTAGCTACTTTCTGCATGAAGAGTTTTAATTTAAACACTAAGGGTGCAACAAATCCAATTGGATCAAACAATGATTGCACAGAACTTAGTATTTCTCTTTTAGTTTTGGCTTCTGAGTTCAAGTTTACAGTTTTTAGATGGAGTGTATCAGCATTTGTGTTCCAACCATATCCTAATAGTTTTACATTTTCTTTATCTTCTGAGGAGGCTATGTCATGTTTTTCAAATAGTCCTTGAAGTTCTGAGTGATTGGAGGCCCATTCATATAGCTTCAAATTATATTCAATTAAGGTGTTTACACTATAATTGTAAAGGTCTTTGAGTTCTGAGAGATTGTTGGCATTAATTAAAGCATTGTCCATGTAAAAGCGGTTAGCTAGGTAGTCTGCCACTTGGTTTTGTTGTTCATTAAAAATGTGTTGGAGAGATTGTTGTAGTAAAAATGGACTGCTTTTGTTGCCAAAGGTAACTCTTATATTTATAGCAGATCAGGTTGTCGTCATTTGGAGCCAATTGGGTATCTTTTAACCACAGAATTTTGTGGGCATTGCAGTCAAATTCTGTTTGATATTTAAGTTGTAAATATGCTTTTTGAATGTCTCCAATCATCAAATATTTACCATGCCTTAATTTAATGCACAATTTTGCTAAATGAGGTAGGAGTGAAGGGCAGTCCTCAGTAGCATCATTTACTGTTATTTCTTCTGGTTTGCTTTTACCCGAGGGATCTACTACAATCCTAACTTTAGTTGTTTGTACTCCAGGGCGAACTACTGGAAAATGAGGTAAAAAATTTCCTTTGTTTTAAGTTTCTGTTAGGCTACTTCTTCTATTATTCCTTCCTGGAATTGTTGTTCAAGGATGTCTGAATAAGGTTGCATTAAGTTATCTTTTTTTAATTTTTTGCAAGTGGACTTTAACCTGCTAATAGCATAGTTAAAGTTTGGTGAAATTTTATCTTTTTGGTCATTCCATGGTACCTTAACAGACAATCTTTCATCTTCTATTTTAACTTCCTTTTCGAAGTTTGCAATCAGATCTTTTTCTTTGTTTGAAAATGGTTCATCCCCAGAAATACCCAAGTTTTCTAGTTTGCTAAATTGTGCAATCTGGTGTTCAATTTTTTCTAGATCTTCATTAGAAGTTGTACTAGTAAGTAGAGGGTTGGTAATACAGAAGCTGATCTGATCTCTTATTGGTTCTTTTTCTTTTTCAGGGTAGTAATCTGAAGGGAAACCCAATAAAAGTATTCCATAGGGAGATTTATAACAAGAGGCAGTATGAATCTGATGAGTGCTGAGGGCAAAAAGTTTGTGGGTTGCAGCCCCAAAAATTAACATGAAGTCGCCACTTCATCAGCTTCAAAGTGATCTGCAAGCTGATAATTTAAGGATTTTAAATAAGTTTGAAGTTTCAGTAATCCTGGAACTTCATATTTAATATTAATATCATCAATTATGATGGCTTCTATTTCTTGGTAGTTTCCAGGGTTTCTAGAATCCTCCAATTTAATTATAGCTACTTCATAATTTGGTTGTTTCTTGTTGGCTATAAATCCTGTTATGGTTATGGATTCCTCGTAGTGTTTAGTTGGAAGATTTAATTTTTTCACAAGTTCCTTGGTAATGTAGCTGGCTTGACTACAATTATCCAAAAGTGCTCTGCATTTAATTGATTTTTCTGAGTTTCTTATTCTCATCTGCATGGAAGGAATTAATGCTACTTCTTGATCAGTGTTTTTTAAACTTAATAAGTTAGTAACTTGTTTCCCTTGTTTTGAGTTTTCTTTTTGGGTAGCTACTTCCGTACTGGTTTTGGTTTTCTTATCTTCCTCTGGTTTTCCTTTTTGTTTGGTACAAAGGAAGGATAAATGGTTAGAAAACCTACAAAATGAACAGGGTTGGAAAGAAATGGGGCATTCTTTGGCTTGGTGTTTAGATGAGGTACATTTAGTACAATAATTTAATTTAGCAAGTTTTTTCAGTTTATCCCAACTTTCAGGGAAAGAATCACATTTTGAGATTCTGTGTGAGTTTTTCTTACACAATTTGCAGTAAAGTTCTCTCTGGTCAGTATGTTGAGCTCTTCTTGAGGATTGTCTTTGGGTAGAAACTGCCAGAGCAGCTGTAGTTTGGCCAGAATACCATGGTTTTCTGGCTGGTTCTGGAGAGAAGTTTCTTTTTTGTTTAGGTATCAAGGTAGTTAACTCACTTTGTTAGATCAAAATTAACATTAGCTAAGGTTTTGGTAGCTTCAGCAATTGCTTCTTTAAATTATCAAAGTGGTCATAGAGTTTAAAACCACAAGTTCTTAAAAATTCCTGAGTTTCTTGAGTTAGTTTATTATAATATACATACAAGAGTATATCTTCTAATTCTAATTTTTGAGTTTGCATTAAATTTATGGTAGAGTGCATATCTGCTTGAAAGTCATGAAGTGATTTAAAATTTTGGTTATTTGGATTTGGTTAAAAGTGATTTTATTATGGAGAATTTAATTTGGCCTGGTGTTGCATAACAGCCCTCCAACTGCTGCCATGCTTCTTCATAAGATGTTTTACTTTCTTGCATGCAGTTTATTTGAATGGCAGGGTTTCCACTCAAATGTTGTTTTAGGTAGGCAAATTTCTCTTCTTCGGAAAGACCTATGTTATCATAAATGTTTCTGAATGAGGTCTTAAAGTTTTGAAATTTAGAGGGATTTCCATCAAATGGTAATATTTGAAGCTCAGGAATTTTAGTACTTATTCTTGGTTTAGGTTTGGCTTCGGCATTATTTTCTTTTTTAGTTGTTAATGCTTGTATCATTTGATCTATTTCAATGTGGTAATAACTATTTTTTTCATCTAGTTTTTCTTGTTTAGCCTCTGAGAAGCCTTCGGAACAAACATACATTCTAAGGATTTCCTCATCTAAATTTTGTAACTTGTCCAGTTGTGAGGACAAAAGCCGAGCATATGAATTTTTTTGTTCCTCAGTCCAATCATCCAATCTCTCTTTGATTGTAGCTAAAAGTTTAGTAGCTGAGGTTCTGATTGCTCCCTCCTTTTTACCAATTTACTAGTTTCAAGTGCTTCCACATCACTTCCCAACCATGTCTCCATACTTTTTCCTGGAGTGGCTTCAGTTTCATTAGCCATTTTTTAGGTTTAATATTATAAATGATATTATCAATGATATTTATAATTAAATTTTCAGATTATGTAAAAAATTTAATTCACTGGATTTAAAACTATTGTATCAGAAATAAAACAAAAAAGGGTAACTAACTTCTCGACTGCCCACCCGGGGGCGCCATATTGAAAAATTTATTGAAAATTATTTTTATTGAGTTTATTTTTATTTAGGTGTAATATTAAGGCTAAGTTTATTTTAAATAGACACAGTAATTATAGAAATAATAATGGCCCATTTACAAAGGTGGGCAGTTGCGCCGCAAAAAGTTGCGGCGCAACTTGCGGCGCAACATTTTTGGTTGCGCTTGCGCTTGCGGCGCAACTTTTTGAAAAGGGTTGCGCTTGCGCGTGCGGCGCAACTATTTCAGCAGAGTTGCGGTTGCGGTTGCGGCGCTACAAAAATTGTTGCGCGTGCCCACCACTGCCCATTTAGACACTGTCAACATAGCTACAGACTTTTTCACTGTAGGCTGCAGTGGTTTTAAGGTTAAAATTTGGTCGGCAGCCAGATTACTAACTATGGTCAAATTAAATTCATTAAAATTAATTTAGACTTACCAAAAATGAAGTTGCCAGTTGAACGTTACCCTTTCTGTTTCTAACTAATCCATAAGTTTCATTTAGTTTCCAGATTTGAATTTTATTTGTTAAGTTTAAAGTTACTATTTGGCACACTGCTAAGTTATTTATTTATAGGGGCTATTTCCCAGACCTAGGTTTTGCAGTTTAAGTTAGGCTAGGGCTGTATTGCCCTTAAGTTTTTGTTTTAAAGGTTTAAGGTTTTGAAGGCTTTTACTCAAGTTAAGTTAGGGCTATATTGCCTTTAAGTTTTAATAGGGGCTATAACAGCCATTTAATTATTTAGTTAGGGCTGTTGTAGCCCGGTTCGAGTTTCTTCTAGGTACCTAGTTTTAATCTCTTACCTTAGTTATGTATTTTAATTAAATTACTTACACCTAGTTCTGGTAGGCCACTATTAAGTTAAACAGGGTTTTAGTTTAATTGCAGTGGTTAATATTGAGGTTTAAAGGTTGACTTTAAGTTGCCCGGTTAGTTGGGGAACTCCGAGAATTTTTTACGAAAAAACTAGCCCACTTCATTCAGCAGTCAAAATTTTCGATGATTCACAAAGAGCTCCGTTTTTCTCTGTCTCAGAAACTTTTTTCTTTCTTCTTTTTATTAATTAGGGAAACCCAATTTCACTAGTTGGTTAGAAACGAGGGTTATTTTTTTTATTCTATATTTATTTTGTTTATATTTTATTTGGAAATATATGTGGTTATTTCTACCCAACCTTTTTTTTTTAACACAACCAAACAATCACCGCTCAAGTCTACTGTCAACAACTGGATCGATTGAACACTGCACTAAAAGAAAAGAGACCTTCTTTGGTCAATCGGAAAGGAATCGTGTTCCACCACGACAACGCACGTCCTCATACCGCTCGGATCACTTCTGCAAAAATTGAGGAGCTTGGGTGAGAAAAACTTCCACATCCTCCATATTCTCCAGACCTTGCGCCTTCAGATTATCATCTCTTCAGGAGTCTGCAAAACTATCTTGACGAGAAACAGTATACTTCTTTAGATGACCTGCACACCAGTCTCTCTACGTTTTTTGCCTCAAAACCGCCTGAATTTTATAAATATGGCATTGAAAAGCTTGTAGGACGATGGCAGAGTGTCATTGATTCCGATGGAAAATATATACTAGATTAAAAAGTTTCAGTTGAGATTTTTTTTATCCTTCAAATTCCGAACTAAAAAACGACATTACTTATGGGATGACCTGATATATAGGGCTATGGGTTGATTGCCTGTTACCCTCATCCGTTGGAAATTTCCAGCAGATTTCAGTGGAGAGTTAACAACAAAAGCCTTACGTTTTTTCGTTAGAGAGTTATGTATGTGTAGGTCTTCAAAGGACCTCTTTATGTATTGTTTTCAGTGGGTAATGTTAAATTTATTTGCCTTCGGTATTTTAGCGCTGCCTAATGGTAAAGAAAGAAATTGCCTTACCTTATTATTTCGTTGAGCCTCGCTTCTGTCCGTACGACGCGACGATGTTTTTTGATGTAGGGTCGCGGTACGATGGTTATACAACGAGTTGATTTGATGTAATTAATATAGGCAGTCACTATACTTAAATTCCTGAAGGCATATGCCTATCCTTTTGCGTTATTAGGTTTATATCACATGTTATTCACTCAGAACTTATAGGAAGATAAAGTACATCTTCTTTGCTTAAAAGCAGGGCTTAACATAAGCAAGCTCCGAGCGAGCCTCTAATCTTATATATATTTTCGCCTGTCTGTTTGTTTGTCTGTCCTTTATGCAAGCACAAACCGTTTGACCTAGAGCTACCAAATTTGGCACGGGAACCTCTTATGGGATGAAGAATGTCAACACAAAGTCGGTCAGCCTGTCTGTTTGTCTGTTTGTGCGAATAGTTACAGGAAGTGCGTAATGATTGTTACAGGAAGTTAATGTGGCAATGTTTTTTTGCAGTTTTTGAAAATCCCAACAACTTTACCATGCCACCAAAGAAACGGGCAAATTTGAGCAGATCTACATCAGCAGCCAGAAAAAATAAAGAAGTCCGGAAGCAGGAAAACTCACAAGAAAGACAATCACGCCTTGAAGTTGACCGTGAACGACATGCAACAGTTAGAGCAAGAGAAAACCTCCAAGAAAAACAATCACGTCTTGAAGCTGTCCGAGAAAGTGTAGCAGCTACCAGAACAAGAGAAAACCTCCAAGGAAGACAATCACGTCTTGAAGCTGTCCGAGAAAGTGTAGCAGATACCAGAGCAAGAGAAACACCCCAAGAAAGACAATCACGCTCCAGTGGAAAAACTGCAAACATAGTGTATCCAGAAGCTTTAAGATAAATCATTTTAATCAAATTTAGCCTTCTGTCTTAAACTTTATTTTATTTAAACTGGGGATCTAATGTGAAATTTATCCCGGGCAACGCCGGGTACCTCAGCTAGTATAATATATAACTCGTCGTCTTTTATTATTTGCTGATTTTGCAAAGTTCGTTGACTCTTCTCTCGAAGTAATTTTCACGAGTCAGCAATGGAGAATTTTGAATACGAAATAATAAATTTGGTTTTCTTGTTGTCATGCAGGCCCAATACCTACATATGGGGTTCTATGTATGTATGGCAATTATTTTCATTCCCAATACGCTATGTCGCCAATTTGAGGCAATTTTGTAGATATTTAATTCAATTAATTAATAATTTATATTTAATTAAGAAGGTACTACATACAATACCATGTTGTAAGCATATATAGTTTTTTCCATGGTCTGCATCAGCCGTTTGTATTTCTCTATTAGCTCCTCCAACCTGGTAATCATAATATCATTAGTCCCAACATGCACCATAAACATCTCCCTATCATCAGCATTTTTACCAAACTCCTCTATGGAGTCCGTGATGTCGTCCACACGGGCTCCAGGATAGCAGTACCTCCTTCTCTGAGTTGGGTTCCTGCCGCAGAACTCCTGTAATTGCTCTGTAATTCTGCTCTAGCTCTAAGACGAAAAATCTATTAGTTGTAACTACTCTTAAGCAAGGTTTATGCTGTCGGGCCCCATTTCAAACTGTCTCAAACGATCAATCCTCCAAAGGAGAGGTGGGGGCGGGAATGATGACTGGTTGTGAATTCGTCGTGAGTCATCACGCGATCTCCGCTCTGTGTGAGAACTCGCGCCCAGACTCCCCGAAACAAAATCCTGTAGAGAATCGAACCTTGCGCCAAAGCACTAAATTCTATTCCTACTACTAATGCAAAAACTCTTGGTTTAACTTTACTTGTTCTTATGCTATCTTCAACAGAGAAGAAACTTTCAGAAGGCACCGCTCATATTTCTGCCCGCAATTGTGCAAAATCTGTTCTTCGACTCTCAAAAAAATTCCTCCATCAGAGAAAACTAGGAAAACCTATCTAATTCTAATACTTCTCGCTCTTTCTGGCATCTAGCCAAAATCCTCTCCAACAACTTTACTTATTCTTCTTTCCCTCCTCTTTTTCATTTTGACAGCTAAGTTGCCGTCTGTTTTCCGGATAAAACTGCTCTTCTCTCAAACGTTCGCCTCAAACTCAACCCTGGACGATTCCAGTGCTGTTCATCCATCTCCTCCTCCCTCTGACTTAATTATGTCTGAAATTAGAATCTCCTCCAAATATGTTATTTCTGCCCTTTCTGGGTTCAACTCTAGGAAGGCGTACAGTCCTGATAGTGTCCCTCCTGCTGTTCTCAAGAACTGTGCTTCTGCTGACACCCTGCCTAGGCAAACTCTTTTGTCTTTGCCTTTCATTTTGTACTTTTCCTTCCTGCTGGATGTTCGCTTTCATTCAGCCTGTCCCAAAGAAGGGTAACTGCTCTCAACCCTCCAACTATCGTTCATTTACTTTGATTTCTTGTCTTTCTAAAGGTTTTTAGTCTAACCTTAATAGGAAGATTCTTAAACACCTCTCTTCTCACAATCTTCTTTCAGATCGTCAATATGGATTCCGCAAGGGACTTTCTACTGGCGATCTTCTTGCATATCTCTCTGACTGTTGTTCATCCTCCTTTCGGGATTTCGGTGAAACTTTTGCTATTGTGAAAAGCTACATATGAAAAGCTTTTGATAAAGTCTGGCACAAATCCTTAATTGTCAAACTACCCTCCTTCGGCTTCTATCCTTCTAGCTATGCCTTCATCTCTAATTTCCTCTCTGGCCAATCTATAGCTGTGGTTGTAGTCGGACACTATTCTTCTCCTAAAGCTATTAATAGTAGTGTTCCTCAGGGCTCTGTCCTGTCACCCACTCTTTTTCTTTTATTTTTTCAATGATCTACTAAATCGCACTTCCTGTCCTATCCACTCCATCCCAATGATTCCACCCTTCACTTCTCCACCCGCTTCACAAAGCGTCCCTCTCACCAGACACTCAATGCTTCGCGTGGGACGACTATGGTACACCTAACATCTAATCTTTGTACTATGTCTGACTGAGGGAGGCAGAGCAAACCTTGTAACTTTCAATGCCTCAAAAACT
This sequence comes from Bathynomus jamesi, assembly GCA_023014485.1. Lineage (NCBI taxonomy): Eukaryota > Metazoa > Arthropoda > Malacostraca > Isopoda > Cirolanidae > Bathynomus > Bathynomus jamesi. Next base: position 126,117 of record JAJOZX010001006.1, read on the forward strand.
CAATTCCTCCATCTGTCTGCTCGTCATAATCTTCCAAACGACTATCCCTTACCTTCTACAATAAACAACTCAATCCTTCCTCTTTTCTTTACATTCTTGGCGTTTCTTTTTCTTGTGATGTTTCCTGGAAAGATCACATATACTCTCTTTCCAAAACAGCTTCTAAGAGGTTAGGTGTGCTGTATCAGCTCTGCAATTTCTTCATTCTCACTCATTTGCTGTCTCTGTTTTGGGGTCTTGTCCGCCGCAGTATGGCGTACGCTTTTCATGTGTAAGGTGACTCAACCCACACAGCTCTACTTGACTGGGTGGAATCAAGAGCCTTTCGTCTCATCAATTCCCTACCTCTTACTGACTGTCTTCAATTTCTCTCTCTTCGCCGCACTGTTGCCTCATTATCTCTTTAGTATCGCTATTATAACGGACACTACTCTTCTGAACTTTTTAACTACATGCATCGGGAGACGTTTTATTGGGCATTCGTCCTTGGCCCCTCTTTCACTGCATACAAAAAACAAGACATTTCTTGTCTAAAAGAATTATCCAAAGATGACTCCATCATAATTTTACGTCCTGACAAAGGTAAAGGCATTGTCTTTCTTAATAAATCAGACTATATTAATAAAGTTAATAACGTTTTTAACAACCCCACCAAATTCAGAAAGGTTAATGACAATCCTCTAACACTTTCCCTAAAACCTGAAGACAAAATCAACTGTTTCTTGAAGAAAGTATACGATCAAAATAAAATTTTGGAAGACATTTACAACCAAGTACGCTCTTCCACCTCGTCCCCAGGTATTGTATACGGCCTCCCTAAAATACACAAACCAAACCTACCCATGAGACCCATCCTTTCTGCCAACACCACCCTTAATTACAAATTAGTAAAATTTCTAATCCCCACCCTAACCCCCCTAACCCAGAATGGATATTCCATTCCCAATTCCGATGAATTCGCCAAAGAAATATTGACTGTAAATAACTCAAACAACCTCTATATGCACAGTTTTGACATAGTATCCCTCTACACCAACGTACCAATTAAAGTTCTAAGCCATCAACATCCGCATCAATAATTTATTTTCTGACAATCAGAACACAGTCCCTAATTTAACGAAACAAGAAATCACCAAATTACTAATTGCTGCTTCAGACACATTTTTTTCAATAAACAACTTTACCAACAAACCGATTCACTAGCTATGGGATTCCCCTAAGTGCCACACATGCCAACATCTTTCTATATTATCATGAAAATAACTGGCTACTCCATTGCCCCACCCATTACAAACTACACCTATATAAAAGATACGTTAACGATACTTTTCTTCACTTTCACAATGCCAACCATGGCCCCCCCCCTTTTCCTTAATTATCTCAGTTCCCATGCCAAAACATTAAGTTCACTAAAGAAGTCGAATCCAACAACACCCTACCCCCTTTTAAAATAAAACAATAACAAAATAAAAAATAATAAATTCAGCACCTCCATATCGTAAACCAACATACACAGGACTAGGTACCAATTACCTGAGCCACATCCCTTCACTATATAAAATTAACGGCATCAAAATCTTAATCTACTGTGCTTATCAATTTTGTTCCACCAACCTATGCTCCACATCCACAATGAAATAGAATTCAATCATAATTTCAGCATTAATAACTTTCCCAAAACATTTACTACAATCTCTAACCATAAATTTTCTTAACAACATTTATCAACTCCCCACCCCTTAAAGCCCCCATAGTTAAAAAAAGACAGACAGTACTTTTCCTTCCCCTTTTATGACTACATTAGTTACAAAATACACTCAGAACTTCGACACCTAATCAGTAATCACCCTTCTCTGCCCTCAGATCAACTTTCAATTTGTATTCATCAACAACAGCAGCATCAAATCGTACTTCAACCATAAAGAAAAAAACCTCAGCCCCTTTTCTCGTTCCTGTCTACCTTTTCAACTGTATTCGCTGCAAAGCGATTATATTGGAAGCACCATTCGCCAGTATCAAACAAGAGTGGATGAGCATCGCGGAATTTCTACCAGAACAGCACAACGTTTAAATAAACCGTCCAAATCACGCAATAAGGGATCACTGTGCCACCTCCACAACCACCCCCTGCTTTCCACCAACTTCAAAATTATTAACTCAGTACACCAACCAACCGACTTCCGCATCCTCGAATACCTACATATCCTTAGTATAAAACCAACCCTCAACGACTATAATTCTGCCTTTAACTTAAACATGGTTAAATAAATTCTCGTGCCTCACCACCAGAAAAGAAATTTGCAACTCATTTTAACTTTCGAACAATTCCGAAACGTCTGTCAATAAATGTACCATCGCTTCGTCCTCTTTTTTTTTTATTAAGTTTCGATTCCCGAAGGACAAACTCTTCAGTCAAGTTACAATATATACAGGGTGTCCCATAAGTCTGGAACCATAGGGTAAAATAAGTAATTCATGTTTTTCCGTTTATGCAAGTGCCCATGATGTCTTTGAGTAAGGAAGAACGCATCCAGGTAATTCTGCTCGTAGGAAATCGGAGTCAGAGGGAGGTCGCTGAGGAATTTAACAGATTGCATCCGGACCGCGCGCCGATAACACACAGCTGTGTCGGCAAACTTGTAGCAAAGTTCAGCGAAACGGGGTCCATAGGAGATAAACCACGCAGTGGACCTCCGAGGACATCCACCGACGATGACACAGCCGCTACCATCCTCGCTCATTTCACAAAGTCCCCAAAAGTCTCTTCGGCGTTTTTATTGCCGTTTTTATAATTTTGCCCTATGGTTCCAGACTTACGGGACACCCTGTATATATCCACATAAACACGTGAGCCCCACGTATAAAAATCTACCTTTAAAAATTTACATCAAAATAAATTCTAAAACTTTTTGTAAAAAGAAATTACAAAATAAATATTTACATTTCATTTATGAAACGCGAATGCAAATGAAGTTACAAAAACTTGTTTTGAAATAAATGATTTATTAAACGTGTAAAAATTTATCTTTATAAAATTTACATTGAAATAAATTTTTACAAATAAAAAGAATTTACCAAAATAAATTTGCATTCACTTTTATTGAACGTATAAATCTTTAAAAATTTGGATCTTTCCTGTTTCATTAACTGTTTCCGATTTACCGAAAGAAAAACAGTGTCCTAGAAAACATCAAATGCTAATAAGCCTAACTTAACCTAACCTAACCTAAGTATTTCTTAATGAAATAGTTTATAATTTTGAAATCAGCGTGAAAAACTGTACATATCACGTTGTTTTCATGAAAATCGGAAACAGTTAATGAAACAGGAAAGACCCAAGGATCTTTCCTGTTTCATTAACTGTTTCTGATTTTTATGAAAACAACGTGATATGTACAGTTTTTCACGCTGATTTCAAAATTATAAACCATTTCATCGAGAAATATATAACCAAAAAGTTATAATGTGCAGAAACTAGCAAATGTTTGAAAGAGCGTAGGCTATAGAAATTATAAAATAATACGCTGATTCTAAAAATAAGTTTTTTCGAAATGAAAATAAATTATAGAATACTACAAACAGTACTAGAACGGTGTAATCACTGCAAGCATAGGCTAGGACCATAGGCTATTTTTTAAACGGTGGCGTTGCGCATCTATTTTGTTCTTCCGCTGCAAGCATAGGCTAGGCCAGTGGTGCACAAACCTTTTTGATGTGAGGGGCCAAGCGAAGAAAATAACAATGTATTAGCCTACTTACTTTCCATCTCCCTTCACAGAAAACGTTTTCAAAAGTACTTTTATATTCTAACTTTTTCATTTAATTGAAAAGACCCGTGGGGCCACTGAAAAGACCCGTGGGGGTCACATTTGGCCCGCGGGCCAGGGTTTGTGCATCACTGGGCTAAGCTATTTTTTAAACGGTGGCGTTGCGCATCTATTTTGTTCTTCCGCTGCAAGCATAGACTAGTTCAACATCTTTTTACTTTCCAATGACTGACAAATTTAATTTTATAGAATTATATAGGAAGACTGAGACAGAAGAAAATGCAGTAAATTTTTTACAAGAATATAACTTAATACCGAAAGAAAAACAGTGTCCTAGAAAACATCAAATGCTAATAAGCCTAACTTAACCTAACCTAACCTAAGTATTTCTCGATGAAATGGTTTATAATTTTGAAATCAGCGTGAAAAACTGTACATATCACGTTGTTTTCATGAAAATCGGAAACAGTTAATGAAACAGGAAAGACCCAAAAATTTTACATTAAAATGAGGTTTGGAAAAATACTAATTACAAAATTTTAATTATTTAAAGCGAAACTAATTAAATCTAACATTAAAAAAAAAATTTGGTCACATTAAAACCGACTTTCAAAATATTTGAAAACATCTCGGCAAAATAAAAAGAATCAAAATCCAGTTTAAAATAACAAAACGCGTTCGAACAGCGTACACGGACCAAACCCTAACGCGGGACGCATGCCCAACTTGGATCCGTCGCCGCAGCCCGGAAAAAACGTAACGCTAGGTTTGTTTCTTTGTTTTACGAAAGAGAAATAGCCGAAATAAACCCTCAAGTAATATGAAATGAACGCCGAATAAAAATTCGGCACATACTCATTCTCCTACACATTGAAATATATTCGCGAAACACAATTCTTTCATTTTCTTACAATTCTAAATAATAATAATAATAATAATAATAATAATAATATACACTTTCATTTTCTCGCATATTCAAGTAAATTCTTAAAACGGCCACAAATTTAAATCAAATTCAGAAGTCCCGGATCTCTTTATTCACAAAGTCGAAAAAGGATTAAAAAAAAGTCCAGTTTTAGTGCCACTCCTCCCCTCAGTGCCATTCCTCAAATGTTTTTCACATTGAGACTGGCATAGTCTCAGGGAATTAAGGAGAAGAAGCCACAAACAAATATCAAATACAACGAAATGGAATGTTTCCTGATTATTTTTAATTAATAAAATTGCAATAAATGTGGATTCACATAATAAGGAAAGAACATTTAAATTTCGGAAGAATCTTAATCTATAAAATCTGCAAGACTGAATTTTAATGTATAATAAATAGTTTCAGTATTTTTACTTTAAAAATACGTATATATATATACACAGTAATCAGTTTTCTAAAAATGCCTAAAGTATACGAGTGAACGTTAAAATACATATGTCTAAAGCGATAGTTTTGTTTTTCATTTGTTTTCGAAGAAAATTTCTTCTGTGTGAGAAATTCTTTTAGGAATTTGAAGATTTTCAAAAATTCATTAAATTAGTAGCTGTTTCAAGCGATTCACGAGAGATCATAATGATAAGTGAATGACATCGTAATTTCGTGCCGAAAGACTCGTTGCATCTTAATTTTGGTGTGTTCCTGAACTACCAGTCTACCACTATACTAATCACCGACAATTATGCGCGAAGGTTATTAATATTCACAGAGTTATGACAGTGATTATGAAGATCGTGAATTCTATCGGCGAAAGGCCACTGGAACATAATCCCACTTTCGGGAAGGACTTCAAACTATTCATGTGGATCGTTACATATTTGACCTTCGAAAGTGGTTCATGGCCGGAAAAAGCTCAAGGACCACTGATTTAGAGCATTAACGAAGATTCAGAAATGATTAAAGAAACAAAACTTAAACAAACTTTTATTTACAAAAATAAATGTAATTTTTTCTAAAAAAAAATATAAAAAACACATAAATGTCCTAAAAGCATTTTTAATAAAAACTAATTCATGCGTATCAACAAAGAGTCTCAATCGATGGTAACTTTTAACAATTAGCTGTATGTCTATTACTTTTAACACAGACTGAAAGGCCTTTACCATTCACTAATTTATTTCTATGTAGGGGCTCAGCAGTATCACAAAGCTTAATCTGAACTATATATAATAATAATAATGATGATAATGATGATAATGATGATGATGATGATAAGGTCCACTAAAAAAATGGGGAATATATGTTGCACAACCAACTACAGTTATTTTAGTCAGTGGTACTAAAGGAATTTATCTGTAAAACCATTTTTATGCTTAATAACCTCCCTGTATAAGGAGCCAATGCTTTTTAATACATTCGTTATCTGTCCAAAAGTCTTATCACAAGTGGGTATTGCCAAACAGAAAACTGTGCTTTGTAAATGAGGAGTTCTTTACATATGAAATTACTAACAGCCAAAGTTCCATTTTGGAAGTTCGACTCACGTTATCTGCACTAGAGTAATTAATACTTTATTATATGATGCATAAAAAATAACAATGCATGGCTGATATCTGCAGGCCCTCTCAGAAGTCCAGAGATGCCCGGGCCACTTCCAGCTTTTGAGGCCCATAGCTAAATCCAATTATTACTTTCACTGCAAAACATTATATTCAAACCTGAGTTTCTAAATTTGAGGCCCCCCGTAAGCTTGAGGCCCAGGCCAAATGGCCCTCCTAGCTCCCCCCCTCTGATAGGCCCTGGATATATGTATAATCGTGTGCCTCAATTTATATTACTGAGAATCTATAGGTTCTAACCTAAATTTCACCGTTAGCTTAATACTTTGTGGATATATAGAATTGTTTATCACTTCTAACAACTATACATACTGGCAAGAATCTAAGCAATATATAAAAATAATTTAAATTATATTACTAATGTCTTAAATGTGGTAAGTCATCTTACATTATTACTTCATTGCCATTTTTAATTAACGTTACTTTTCTACAGTACAAAAATAAATAACCACCTTACAGACTGTTGCAAAGGCTGAATCTCGTTCTCTGAAATAATTTACCTTTTGTTAACTCGAAAGTATACTTTGCTCCCAGAGCGAAAAAAAATGTATCGCCCTTACAAATGGACAATGTACGGAAACTTAAAGTAAGCCATCTGCTACACAGAATAACAGCCCTCACAATCTCTTAACAAATACTAAATTCGTATCACGTTGTACTTTCTCGTTGGACGATAACTTCGATCGGAAGAATAGTCCCCATCTGCTCCTCCTTGTTCCTTTCTTCTTCGTTTCTGCTGGTGCCACGTTCTAAGGGAGGCGTGGCTTGCATCGCCACGGGGGAATACATGTGGCTAATTTCTTCCTTCTTGCAGCAAACGAGGCTCATGATGAGGTTATCTAGAGGTTCCAACGACCTGAAGCATTTGGGCAACCAGTCCCAGTTTCGGAGGGGTTCGGGAAGATATTTCGGGCACTTCGTTTGGCACGTGTTCATGATCAGAACAGAAACTACGAAGACGATGATAGGGATGAAGACGGCGTATATGGCGTAGATACCACCTAGAGACACGGAAAACACGAAGATGGGCAGGACAACGAAGGCAAACACCATATAGACGACTGAGAACCATCGGTACTCGGCAGTTACTTTACCCAAAGCCTTGGCCATACCGATGGGGAACCGCATGAAGGGAATGGGGTAAAAAAGGAGCATTCCTGATAGGTTAAAGAAAAGATGCACTAGAGCTATTTGAAGCGCTGGTCGCATGCGATTGCCCTCCGAGGCTAATGCAGCAAGAAGAGCCGTTGTGGTCGTACCCAGATTAGATCCTAAGGTAAGTGGGTAAACGCGTTCTACGCTAATCATACCCAGACCAACGAGAGGAATAAGAGACGAAGTGAAAATAGAGGAAGACTGAAGTAGGAATGTCATGACAGCACCGATAAGAATGGCGAGGTAACCAGTCAACCACGGAACGTAGGGCAATTCCGCATTCAAGAACCTCTCTACGACAACAGCTACGGATCCTAGGAAAAATGAGGGAATTTATTTCATTATCTTTATCATTCTAGCAATTCAGTCGTAATAATGAAATCTAAATAGTCTTTGTAAGTAAGAATAAGTCTATAGGTTCATGGATGGTTTCTTTTATAGGAATTAGTATTTTTACGCGGTGTATATAAAGTAACGCAAGTGAAGAGACAAATCTGACTTGAACTGGTTTAAACAATCATAGTTTCAAATTTTTTTAACTTATCCGAGAATTATCTGTACAATTTTTGGCTGTTATTAAAAGTCAACCATGAAGTGTAGAAATTCCAGTGTTGTCCCATTTTACAGAGAATCTCATTAAGTTTTTTCTGATACCAAGTTTTGACAAGTTTTTTAGAAATTCCAGTGTGTCCGAACATTATCTGTACAATTTCATCTTTTAATAAAATTCTTGATAACACACGTAAAATTCTTAAACAAGATTATTTAGAATCTGTATTTTCAAAAGTTTCTTTTATTAAAGTAACGTTGTTACAAACATTCGATATGGGCACCATTAGTGATTCGCAAAACATCCAATCGATACTCCAAATGTTGCCATGTACGCTGCAGCATATCCACATCAATTCGCTCAATAGCAGCTGTGATTCTTGCTTTTAAATCATCAATGTCTGTCACCCGCGTACATTTCTAAAAAACTTGTCAAAATGTGGTATCAGAAAAAACTTAATGAGATTCTCTGTAAAATGGGACAACACTGGAATTTCTACACTTCATGGTTGACTTTTAATAACAGCCAAATATTGTACAGATAATTCTCGGACACCCTGTATACAGTTGTTATAAAGTAAATTTAATAAATATTACTTGTCCATGTTCACTTGCGTTAATATAATTCAAATCGGATTTGTCTCTTCACTCGCGTTACTTTATACACACCCACGGTACTAAGTTGTTGCTTTCTGGGTTGTTTAATTTCCTTCGTAACGTCTTAGACCATATGATGGAGGGACTTAGTAAAATTACGCTGGCGAAAGCATTAAGTTGGGAGTTTTTAAAGATTTCTAGATATGACTCGTCAAATTTCAAGATTTGCATCCCATATGTTTAATTTAATTGCACAGGCGCAAATTTGCATTAAAAGTGTAGGTGAAGCCATCAATTTCGTGGATTTCATCACCATTTATTTGAATTCTTAAAATTTGGAAATTAAAAGTTTCTCAGTTGCACGATATTCTTCAGCAAATGTTAACCTATAGACAGTTTTAGTATTATGTGCTACTTTATAGCCTGTGATCCAAATATTCCCTTATTAAGACCTTTCTTTTCAAAACATACGAGTTAAAACTCTTTTTAACCCCCTAAAACAAGAGAAACGCCTTCGTGATGACAAATATGGAAATCTCTAAAAGGTTGCGCAGAGCAGCCCAGGTTTCTAGGCTATACAAATATTTATTTTCACTGTTGCAGCTTATACGACCTATTTTTATATCATGTCCAGACTAGAGCCTACATTAATTAATAAATGAATAGACTAATTACTGGTAGCTGCAGATATTAAAAATATATCTTAAGTGACTAGCATCGTCCAATATAAAGGCCAAGTCCGCTCAGGACCACTGTGATTTCTCAAAGCAGACCTAGGCTCTTTTCCGCAAGCAAAAATACATATCCGGAGGGGGTGCGGCAGCATGCCCAAGTTCAAAGCCGCTTATGGGGGGAGGGGTCTGGCTTGGCTTAAGTCGGGTTTGGACTTCAGGCAGTGCTGCGGGAATCTAATGAAAATAGTCATGCTCAAATTACCTTTGAGAATGGAGCTCAAAATTCTGACGATGCTGACGAGGCATAAACAAAGCAGAAGAAGGGATAGCACCAACAAAAGAATTCCTGTTCCAAGATCTCCGAATCCGATGTAGGCGGCAAGATGATTACCTGACAAAATAAAAAATTAAGTTTCAAGACAAGGTCAGTATTGTTACCATTTTAAATTAAAAACTCCGTTAGTTTGTAAATAAACGTTGATATGGTGCAACTTCCGAGCAACTAATTTACTTTAAAGCTAAATTTTGGTCACAAAACTCATTTGTGACAAACTTAAATCAATGTAGCTTTAATTATTATTTACAGAACTTAAAATGAGATTTCTTTTTATTGTCACAAATGGTTAATGTTTATTATATTCATTGTTTTATCTGAAGCTCGTTCACCACATCACTCTGACGTAAATATCAACATGCTACATAATTTCATTCTAAGAGCAATTCAGGTATAAGAATTAAAACAAATATTTGGAGTTCGAGTCGTGTCACCAAATGCCTACTCCACTGTATGAAAAAAAGGGTACTCTTTTATAAAAATCACTTCAGTTTACTTACAAAGAACGGGTTCCGAAGAGTTATAAGTGCCACAATATTGTTTCAAGAGAGTTGAATTTTCGTACGATGGATCATTCAAACTCCAACCTTCCAGAACTTTTTTGTCAATCTAAGGAATCAGTTTTCATTAATTTCTTCTATGGAGATTTAAGCGTTTAGTTATTTCTTAAAGGAAATGAAAGCTGAAGTAGTCTTTCTGCCTTCTCATAAATTATATAAATTTTGTCCCAAACCATTTTGCTTCATCATGACTCACCTTGACAATTTTACTGGTCAGTGGTTTCGTAATCTTTGAGAGCAGTTCCACTTTCATGTTTTGGTGTTCGAAAGCAAAACCACTAAGCACGAGTTTCGTCAGGGCGTCCAAGTACCCTGTGGTAACTTCAATTGGAAGGAGGACCAACACACTTAGAAAGTTAAACATATCGTGCACCGTCGCGCCTGCAAATGCTCTTTCGAACTGTTTGCGATCGTTGATCTGCAAAGAAAAAAAGAAGGCATAAGCGTGGAATTAAGTTTCTACAAATAAGAAATGCAAAATTTGGGTAAATCTTAAGGAAGCGTCCCGGGAAGTTTTTTTGATATAAAACATGTTTTCCCGATGTATTTCTATGTGATTTATTCGAATTTGACATCCGTTTCAATCGCAAATCACTCGTTTATGACTTTCCCCCACCCCCCTCAACAAATATAACCTAAATATAAATGTTACCTACCCATTAATATCCTGGATTATACAATTTCGCCGCCTGGAGAAGGAAGTTGTGGAATCTATTTTACAGGTCTTGTTACACTTTGGGCACTTTCTTTCTCTTAAAAGTAGTTTATGCTGAACCAGAAAGGTTATAAATTTTTTGAAATCGGAATTAAATTCGGAAAACAGCTTTAAAATAGTGTAGTCACAAGCAGGGCCGGATTTTCCAATAGGCAAAATAGGCCATTGGCCTAGGGCCCACCAGTAACTGGGGGCCCACTGGGGACCTCCTACAATCCCTTGACACAAACAGTATCATTGACAAATTTGCCATAGAAAAAAGCAGGAAAAAGTCATTTTGAACTTCACATAGTTGTGCTTAAAATTTATTATGCTTCAGTTTCATTGTATTTTTCCATTATTCCTATGTGTAAGATGTACATGATATGGAACTTGATTTACTTTGATGTACTTGATATGGAACTAATTTGATTAAAAATTATTAATGTGTAATGTATTACATTATGTTGTAATTCTTATTGCAAAATTTATTATGCTTCAATTTGACTATTTTTTTCCATTATTCCTTTGTGTAAGAATAAGTTGTACATGATATAAAACTAATTTGAATAAAATTATTGATGTGTTACATTATGTTGTAATTCTTTTTTTTTTACATTACAATATTACGATATATATATATATATAATATTTTTTTTGGGGGGGGCACTGATAAGGTTTGGCCTAGGGCCCACAAGCAAGTAAATCCGGCCCAGGTCACAAGGTTTACAATCCATAGCTAACTCGCAAATGACTTTTCAAAACAAGATTATCCTTAAGGTACACTTATCTAATTTGCACACAAACGCTGCCAGGCGCAAGAAATGCCGTCCACTTTAAAAACGTTAATTAAAATTACTTATCATTAATAAAAATAAAAACGCGGGGGTGCATTTTATTGAGAAAAATATAATCTTTCATATTACTAATATGTTAAATCTCTGTACTACGTATTAAGAACCGGGACCTTTCCTTAAGATTATCCAAAATTTGAAACGTTTAAACAATAAATATGTTTAATTCTTTGTATAATATTTTTCACGTTAGATTTACAACTTTTTATGTAACATTTCTAAAACTGACCTGACCAAAACTGACGAGAGTATTCGTAACCGACGTGCCGATGTTTGCTCCCATAATAATAGGAATGGCTGTATGCACGTCCAAAACTGTAACACAATTTCATAATATACTAAATATACTAATATATTTGATTAGCAAATATTTTGGGCGCCCGGTAGGTCAGACAATGGTTACGGTGGCGGACTCTGAGCAGTGAGGCTCTGGTTCGCTCCAGCCTGCTGGCTCCTGGGTTGGGTTGAGTTGACCGCTTACTCCGTTAATGCCCGAGCTAAAAGCGATCCCCGGGGCGTATTCACACCCTACTTCGTGGGGAAACGAACTTACTGGCTGTTACTTTTGCCTTTTTCATCAATATTTAAGCGATTAAAAGGAATCAGATTATAACATCGCCACATAATTACAATATTATGGTTTACTTACAATTAGCAGCAACCATTGACACTATAATTGAGGATGACGTAGAAGAAGATTGTACGACCACCGTAACGAGTACTCCAATCATCAGACCAACTACGGGGTTACTCAACAATTCAGATTTTTGGAATACCGAACCTGGTGATAAAGTTTTAAATTAATATCTTGTGCTGCTATTGCCAATGAAAATGAAGAGGTCACTTATTTAATCTTAAAAAGATGATGTAACACTTTTAACGTCCATCTTTATATAAGGTAAATTTCTCTAATATGATAACGCTATTTTCCTCTCTATATTATGTACGTTTAATAAATAACGTTCACTTAATTATTTGGCGTCTTTCTTTTAAACATGTTTGATGGAATGTTGCGTAGCCACATTAAAATTAGTCGTTCGATAACGTATCTGATATTGATTACTTTTAAAGTTCACAATATCCAAGATGTTAATATTTAATGAATCAAAATATCACTCACGCATACTAAACATAGTGTGTGTGTGTGTGTGTGTGTGTATAATATGTTCACAGCAGTACTACAAATGTTCGGAATCATGCAATGATTCAGATTTTCTACACAATGATTCACACTTTTTATTTTGTTAGATTTTTTTTATATAATTATAAAGTTTATATTAAATAGAATAATTTTTTGTTGTTAAACTCGTGCTTGAATTGAAAACCACTTAGGTTTAATTGTCATCTTACTTGCAGTTTTTCCTCCAATCAGTCTGAATGCTGACGCGAGAAGATTCAGGGATGTCACGAAGAGGTACAGTAGACAAAACAGGGACGCCACCTTCAAGATTATCAGGAAAGCTTTCGACAATGTTGAAGTTTTGGGACACCATTCTGTTTGGAAATAAATTTAAAGCTGAAAAATATTCCGCCGTTCTTCCTACAGGTACTGCTTATATAGGGCCTACTTATTTTGTAAAAAATAAATCCATATCGGGTAAAAATTTGAGGAAGCAAACATATACAGGGAGAGGTTTGTGGTATGTAGGTCGTCATTGCGTTGCGCAGGAGCAAAAGTTACTCGAATGCCTCCTCCTCACGCATATGGTTCTTGGTGTAGGCTCGCTCACAATATCGGGATAAGCAAGCTATTCATATAGAAACCGGACTCTCTCTCTCTCTAAATTAAACAATAATTCCAATGACCAAAACTGTAGTTTATATTTTTTAACTTCTTTCAAATAAAAAAAATGTTTTTAAATTTGATACTTTAAAATCTACCGTTTTGTTCTACTAAATTAAAAATGTTTAGTTTCAAATATCAGAGTTTAAACATTGTTTCGAAGATAAAAAAACAAAAACAAAAAAAATTGAACTTAAACATTAAAAAACTCTTCAAAGAATTTTAAAATTATTGAATATATTATTTCGTGAACTAAAAAAATTTTAATATCTGAACTGGTATTAAAATAGATACAAAATACTCTACCAACTCCTTTTAAACTCATTTTCTTTATTATATGAAAGTATTTTATTTTTAGGGGAAAAATGAAGCCAATAGAAGAACGTAATATTGGCTTTATGTCCTCCTAGAATCAAAATTAACAAATAAGCCGCAATCTCATTAATTAACCACGCCATGTCATGCGCCCAATGAACAAACATTCTTTCTTATATTACATTACAAAATCAATACTTCATCATCATCTATATATATATAATTAAAAAAGTAATGAACAGGGTAGGGTATATAAGAAAAATGTATTGTGATATGAAGATACCCTAAACTTAATATCAAACCAATCGTTTGTTTTCGCCTTTTAAATAAGTGCCAAACTATTAGCTTTATCGACAGGCACTGACTGGTATGAAGAAGCGAGGCAAAGGAGTTGATACCGGTTTTAGCCAGATTCTTGCGCTGCTAAATGGACCACCATTTTGAAAATATTAAAGCTGTCTTTCTCCTTTCAGAGAAATGAAGCAATTATTATTATTATTATTATTATTATTAATAAATCATTGATTTAAAAAGCGGATCAAGTAAAGATAATCCCTCCCAACAGAAAAAGGAGGGACTATCTTTACTTGATCATTTTTTGGGAGGGATCATCTTTACTTGGTAAAGTTGGTAATACCGCTTTACCGCAATACCGCTTTAATTAAAGTCTTTGGATCAAGTAAAGTTAAGCACCCCCAACCTTTTTTAGTTAGCTTTTAAGGCTAACTAACGAAAATATCACGACCTAACCTAACCAATCGTCAAGGGCGTACAGTTGACCTAACGATTGGTTAGGTTAAGTCGTGATATTTTCGTTAGTTAGCCTTATAAAGCTAACTAAAAAAGGTTGCGGGTGCTTATCTTTACTTGATCCATTGTAATAAATGAATTTTAATAAATTTTGTTTTCAAATAAATCATTTTTTAAAAAAAGATTCTCTTAATTTTTATCCTTATGTCAGACTGCTTCACTTTACTTTACTTTCTGGGAGGGATTATCTTTACTTGGTCATTTTTGGGAGGGATTTGCTTTACTAGTGTGACCTGGGAGGGATTATCTTTACTTGATCCTAAAAAGCTATGTATTTAACTATTAACTATTATGAACGAATAAAAGTTACAAACGGCTTGATGTAACCTAACCTCGTGAAAATTGGTGTGATTTAACCAAAGTTCGATTTGTACTTTCGAAACACATTTGTTTCGAGTTTAATATTTCCAGCAACGAATCATTGTTGTGGAAACTAAAATATTGTTAAAATATCACTGACTAATCACGTGGTACATTAGTCGGCAGACGGTGAGGGTGAGGTGGCTTCAAAATCGATAGTGGATATAAAAGGGAGGGTGAGCCTTTATAAGCTCCGCCTACTTCCCCTTCTTGATCGGGTCTCCGACCTCACTCTCCCCCATTCTTTCCTACCCCAACTCAAAGATCGGCCATGGATTGTAAAATGTCATTTTTTTTTTGGTTCACAGTTTTGGTAGACAATAAATAACTTAGCTTTTCCTCACATTCTTATTTCAAGTAATGAATTGAAACGATTTTGAATGAAAGGGAAATTAATTGTAGCCACTTAGGCCATAACGGCATCGCTCCACCTTAGCGAATGCATTGTCTCCAAAACTTTCCTGAAAGTCCACATTCTTAAAATGAATTTATGTAAAAGAGTGTATTTACTTAGAATGCTTAAAATCTATCGATGTTTTTTTCCAGATATTAAGACAATAAGATAGATACCCACAAATTATATTTTTAAATGCCGCCTAAGTTTTTGGTAAAGTACTTCCGTGTCAATATAGAAAAAAACCACAACAAACCCACTAAGAGCGTAACTTCAAATAATAATTAAAATATTAATTTAGAAAAAAATCCATCAATAGAAATTGTTTGACATTTATTTATGTAATCATTTAACTCGTCCTTCTCGCTTTAAAGAAAAAAATCTTTAACCTACAGTCTAACACGAGTCATCGATGCCATTAAGGATTTTTTTTTATTGGCAACGATTTGAGGATTATTAATTCGTACAAGAAATGGAATGAGATATTCTTTATGGCATTCTACGATACGCGAAAACAGAAGTCAAATTCAGTACAGCCATTTTCGCTCATTATAAAAATGGATTACATCAGTTAAAAAATTCAAGGCTTTTAAAACGCATTTAAAAAAAATTCTAAAAAATTTAAACTGTCTCGAAAGAAATTAGCTCAGGCAAATGAGTCAGCGCCGGCATTAGGATATTTTGGGCCCTGTGCAGAGTATACTGTACGGGCCCCCCATGAGTCATGACACAAGTCAAATTGTTTTTCATTGCTAATCATTTTATTTTAGTAGATTGTTAACAAGTACAAGTAAAATTTAACTATACAAGTGCACCTGTAACAGAATACCAACAGACCAACAGCCTTTACTATTATTACTACTTATTACTTTATTATTATCAAATATTTAAACTATCATAAGAGGTTTCAACCAGCGCCGGCCTTAGGATATTTAATTAGGAATAGGATAATTCAATTTAATTAGGATAAAAAAATAAATTACATTAATTTACACCAATTTTGGCACTCTGACGTCGATGGTAAATTTCTGTGAAATTTTCGGGCCCCCCTAAGTTGCGGGCCCTGTGCGACCGCACGGTTCGCACACCCCTAAGGCCGGCACTGAATGAGTAAATTTGTTTTTTTGACTAAGTGGCAGTCGAATGTACATATATGTATATATTAGTGTTCATATATGTATATATTAGAGTTCAAACACAAACGCAAGCCGGAACAAAGAAAAGGGGTTGGTACAATGATATGTAGGCTACATTCTCCAATGGGTTACATTTCTTTTTAACTATATATATATATATATATATATATATATATATATATTATATATTCTGTATTATTAGATAAAGAAGTATTGGAAATTCATTCATTGTAGAGACATGTGGAAAAAAACGCAATGATTTTTTTTTTATGGTGCACTGAGAATCATTATTATTATAAAATATGTGTATAATAAAATATGTCTGTTAAATTCCCCCGAAACTGCGCTAACACCTTCGTCTGACCTTCCGAGTTTAGATAACAAATAGTTATCACTAAAGAAAAAAATTCCAAACCCTACACGACGGAATTATATGCAAAAGTTATGAATCACTACACACATTTCAACCATTTTAATTAACCTTTCCTAAATACGCTCATTTTATATAAATTTATTCGCTACAAACATTTTAATTTATACACAAAAAAAATTCCATCTAATAATACAGTGATCAAAAATCTCTCTCTCTCAGTTCAATTATATATATGCATATATACATACATATATATATATATATATATACCTTTGGTAACCTTTGGTTAGCTTCCGCCCGAATTGTTCATTCTGACGAAGGTCAAGCTTTTCACTCCACCTTAGACCTACAGTTTAACGTGGAATCCGAACCACGCCCCATCAGCAGCCCAGCGTCTTAACCACTAGGCCACCTAGGGTACCCATTTATCTACCAACCACTTTCTTTATTGTGTGGAAGGATGAACAGCTGGGTTTTGCTGCGCGCCGGGTCTCGAACCTGGGGCCGATAGATTCGTAGTCAGCGACGCTAACCACTACACCACCGAGGCGCATTATATATATAATATATATAATCTCTCACTTCAAGTTTATATATATATATATATATAATCTCTCTCAGTTCAATTTTATATATATATATATATATATATATATATATATATTATATATATATATATATATTGGAAAATAAGGAAAATAGCTTGGTTGTCAGGGGGCCAAGACTTTTCAACCAGCTTCCAAAGGACCTCAGAAACGTAACGGGAGTCAAAGTTGAAGTCTTCAAGAGAAGACTGGATGCCTGGCTCAGGACGGTACCAGATGAGCCGGGCGTGCCTGGATATGTACGGTGGAGAGCGCAAGAAAGCAACTCGCTCCTCCACCAAGCCAGACCTAGAGGCAGGACCACCAGCTTGACCTCCGTGTGAAGAGACCAACGCACGAAACAACATAAGGTAAGGTATGTATACATATATATAAAGCCTTTGACCTTTGGTTAGCTTCTGCCCGAATTGTTCATTCTGACGACAGTCAAGCTTTTCACTCCACCTTAGACCTACAGTTTAACAACGTGGAATCCAAACCACGCACCACCAGCAGCCCAGCGTCTTAACCACTAGGCCACCCATGGTACCCATTTATCTACCAACCAACCACTTTCTTTATTGTGTGGAAGGATGAACAGCTGGGTTTTGTTGCGCGCCGGCTGCCGTCAGCGGGTCTCAATCCCGGGGCCGATGGATTCCTAGTCAGCGACGCTAACCACTACAATAATCCAAGTACGGCCTTTTACCGGTAGACCATCCAATCTCCATACATATATATATATATATATATATATATATATATATATATATATTTTAACGTACCTGATGAAAAGTGATTCTCCTTGCCTACTTAGTTTTAATTATATATATTTTAACGTACCTGATGAAAAGTGATTCTCCTAGCCTACTCAGTTTTCAATATATATATATATATATATATATATATATTAAATACCTGATGAAAAGTGATTCTCCTAGCCTACTCAGTTTCATTTATATTTATATAATAATATAATATATATATAATAATATTAATATATATATATATATATATTATATATATATATATATATATAGGCGGTTCGCCTCATTTTTCATTTATTCGTGATTTTCTCTTCCTCGTGTGCAGAAACGTTCCTTAATACTTATGTCGTTTCTATTCATATATATATATAATATATATATATATATATATATATATATATATATATATAATATATATTATATATATAATATATATATATATATATAATATATATATATATATATATATATATATATATAATAATAATAACGTACCTGTGATAATTTCAAAAAGTAAATAAAGTGATAAGAGATTACTTACACTAAAAACTTACTTGTTTTATTTATATTTTTGCCGATGAATGTCGAGAGACGTAAACGAATTGAATGAATTGAAGTAGGAAGACAAGACCTTCATTTTGTAGCCTTTAAGTACTCACATTAAAACCCTACCTGAAGTTCTTCGTCTGGAATTTGCTGGGAAAGGGTATGGAAAAGAGAATTTTAACTGACCTTTTGGGGCTTTTGATCTTCTGGATCGATGTGGAAACCGGTGCTCTGTTTACAACGATCTGAAGACGAGGCTTTTTCGATCCTGCTTCAAAGTCAGAATCGCGAGCCAACAGGATCAAATCCGACTTAACTGTGACCTGTGGCGAAACCTTCAGTCAAGATAGGGTTAAACCCTAACCTCACGGATGAGCTAGCTTTACGGCTTAGCCTAGCTAAACAGAGAACCAGAGAACCTTAACCCCGCCTGCAGAAAACCCAAGAACTATATAACCTAATTACCCAAATAACCAGAGAAGAAAACTTTGACCTACTCACACTTAAATTAAACCCCATCTCATAATCTTAAATCTAAAAAAAACCAGTAATTAATCCCAACTAAATATTTTAAAACTAAAATACTTACCAGTTCATCGTCAGGAGCAGGACCGAGATAAGTTTTTTTAGACTTAAGCATCTCTGCGAAGAAGGAATTTAGAGCGTTTAGAAGTGAAATCCAAGAGGACACGTGTTAAAGTACGTTTTTGTACTTTTAGCACTAGGGAATGCGTACCGCTCTACAACTGAGCAACTTCTGCTACAATTTTACGTCACAACATTTCTTATATAGGTGTCTGCAATGCGCACCCCCAAATCTCCTCCTCCCCCGTGAGGTTTCAGGGTCAGGGGATAAGACGAGAAGAGGTGCTTGCATGGGGGTAAATGCAACCCACCCCCCATCCCTTTCCTCACATTTCCCCGAACCAAAATTCTGACGCTCGATAGTTTGGGTAAGAATCAATTACGCATAAATATTGCTTCAGTTATTATTACTTCGCCGTTCAAATAATGTTCATTGATACTAATTACTTTAATTACTCATTTTAACCAAAATATTTGCATCCTCATTTTCTAAATATTATAAATTTCTTAATAAAAAGTTCTCATTCAGAAGAAATTCACCGAAACTAAATTTCGCCAGTCCAAACTCGATTTTGAAACATATTGTTGATGACATCATTCGACGCTCTGCTCGCTGATTGGTGGAGAAAAAGGCGGGACACGTGAGGTCTTCATGGTGCACTTCTGTTGTTTCAAATTTCGTTCCATGAATATCACATGCGCCCAATAGAAATATGTACTAATAGTTGAGATAAAAAAAAAAAAAGGCATCCTCTTTAGGATTGGTTTAGTAAAAACAAGACGGTTGATCACGCGAACACCATGCTTATTCGTTTATCCTATCTGTTCAATATTTTTGTGTAAGATACGACATTTCACACGCTTTCCGTTCTATCAATAATTTTTTTTATTTATACGTTTTGAAATCTTTTACTTTTCCCATGTGGTCATTTTTGTTTAACATCATCACACTATTCTAAATCGGGCAGTTAAGATAACACACACACACACACACACACACATATATATATATATAATTGAGGCGTCGCGAGTACGATGGGCGAACTCGCCACACTGGCGATTTTGCAATTGTTCCACGAATGAATAGTTCAACCCTCCCTCATCCACAGACAACTTGGTATAGCCAAATACCCTCTCAAGATGTAGGTATAATATTTTCAATGCGTGTATTTGCGTTATGTGCCCTTCGTACACAATAGTCATAAAGTTTAAACGCGTCTTTCTCAAAGCTGATTTGGCGAGTTCGCCCCCTCGTACTCCCGACGTCTCATATTATAGGGGTGAACATCCGGGATCCCTGGATATTATTCCACTCAAGCGAAAACAGTTTTCAAAGTAAAAAAAAAAAAAACAGATGAACAAAAATTTCAAATGTGAAAAGCCTTTGCATGAAATAAATATACCTCGTAATAAAACTGTTTAAAAGTCTTCCCTAAAAATAGAATACCGGGAAATGAGCTGGCTACTTTACTTCCTGGATTCCGGATGCCCAGCCCTATCATATATCATATACTAGTATGTTACAGTCAACCTGTAAAACCAGTCATTTCACGTAATGCCTAAAAACTTTAGGCATTTTGTGTAATTCGATTAAGCGATTAATGACTTCGTGAAGGTTAGGTTAAGTTAGGGTGGTTAGGTTAGATTAGGTTGGGTAGGTTAGGTAAGTAATGTGTATTACCACCATGTTTAAGGGTCACGGGTATTACGCGAAATGCGATTAGGTTGGGTAGGTTAGGTAAGTAATGTGTATTACCACCATGTTTAAGGGTCACGGGTATTACGCGAAATGCCTGAAATTTTATGGTATTACACACACACACATACATATATATATATATATATATATATATGGTAACCACTCGACTAAATTAATCAGTTTTGTGCGCTTCCAGCAAAATTCATATTTACAATGTAAATATTTCTCTGTACAGTGACCACCTGCATATTGTGGAAAGTGACCAGTTTTACCCAGTCCAAAACTCAATTTGTAAATAAAACAGAAAGGTCTTAAAATAACTTAACTTAATCCTATCATGACTCATACCCTTGTAAATTCTGGAAAATTGTATCCACACTTCACTAAATCTAGAAAGTTAAGACGTACGAGTTTCACTCCAAATATTCATCATTTTTTGAAAATTAGTCAAATCATCCATTTTAGAGGTCAAGCGCGTGATTAAAACAAGGTGGTCAGTTTGTTATGAGCTCTCTTCAGAGAACTGTACAGTATATAATTTGTTTTTAAAGTGACCACTTTTGTTTGGCCCTGACAGTGTTCACTTTAAGCAGGTTTTACTATATATATATATATTATATATATATATATATATATATATTGGCGGTCATAAGTATTTGTAGAGAGAAATATTTCAGTCATAATCGTCCTTATCATGCATAGGAGAGTTACGAAAAGTTTACCGTTCATTTGGGAGAATCTATAATAATAATAATAATAATAATAATAATAATAATAATACCCATTTTCTGTCCTTCTATCTTGCCTTCTGTCTGTCCGGCGATTTTCTCGGAAACCGCTCAACGTAGTACATTCGTCCTTACACAGTTGGAAAGGTCTCGGTTCTGGGAGGATCAGAATGATGTTTATGTTTTCGTTCGCGAGCGCGTGCAACTTTTAAACGAATCCAGATAGAGGAAAAGTTTATAGAAGAAAAAATTTTCCTTTTGGTCTGTTTAGGTGTGGGAGTGGTATGGGGAATGTGGGAAACTCCACCTCATCATATTTTGGCGGGAGGGGAGGGTGTTTGGGGTGTGTGGAGTGGGTGTGGAAGGTGTGGGGCATGTGGGAAACATCAACCCGTCATTTTTTGGCGGGTCCCGCCAGCTGAAATTTAAAGGTGCATGAACCTGTGGCGTATTTAACGTCGGTGCATACACCGACGGGCCTTGACACGCGGGCCCTTAAGAGAAAAAAAAATCGATATTAAAATTGAGGGTAGATCGAGCACAATAACAAAACAATAAATCGCTCTTCGTTTACGTGAAAACTTAGAAAAAGAAGAAAGGATCGCTCGTGGTAGTCCCTCCAATTGCATTTAAACCAAATATTTCTTAATCCAAATATTAAGAAAAATATACATAAAATATTCTATTTAATAACAAAATATACGTTATGTTAGATATACTACTATGTTACTTATTGATTTACAATGATGTTTACTTATGTGTGTTTTAAGTTCAGATAATTTCAGTTAAAGTAAATGGAATATGAGCTCAAGGAAATCTACGTATGTTCATAAATCTGGTGCCGCAAAACGAGCTGCTCAACAAAAACAACAATTGGAGAAAGAGGCTAAAAAATGTCGAAAAATATTTGAATACATACCTACGGGCCCCTAAATACATACGGGCCCGAATACATACGGGGCCCTAAAAGCACCTGCACCGAATACTTTGAGACCTTAAATACGCCACTGGCACGAACTACATACAAAAATGCACTTGGCTTACCGAGTATATGTTTTATTGTTAAATCATGAAGCAACTAAGTATATGAAAATAAAAACCCACTCTAATAGACAGAGTTTATTTCCCCAACAGTTTCGATGCCCACTGGCATCCTCCTCGGTATCCACCCGAGGAGGACTCTGTCTATCAGAGTGGGTTTTTATTTCCATATTTTGACCTTCACGTAGAAAAAAGTGAAGTTTTTTGCATTTATCATGAAGCAACTCTTTTAGTTTCACGTGAAAAACTCGTGCAACAGTAACTGGTCTTTGATGAATATCAATGCTTTCAGCGATTTTAGTCCCTCTTGGATTGCGAATGAACGTAATAAATAGGAGGAGATCGAAGACACCAATCGACCAAACCATCCTTTCTCAATGTACGGCGAACAGTCGAGGGATGGGCATCGGTTTTAGACAGTCTTAATGTTTGGCAAATATCAGTTACTCGTGGATTCGCAGCAGCCATTCTTCCAATCCGTCCACACCTTAATACAGTTTTGATTGTTCCAAAGACTTTTCATTTCTTTATAACTGCAGTAACCGTCGTAAATGAAATTCGAAAGTTTTCTCCTATCTTCCTATAATTCTTTCCAGACTCGTGTTCAGTAACAACAGATTTCTTAAGGTCTGTAGACAACTCTTTACCACGATGACCCATTGCTTACTGATGATGGCTTGCACAAGTTGTACAGTCATCTGTCTTCCATGAAGATTCACGGAGAAAATTCTAGAATTCAGAATTGCCAACAGTCTCTAATCAGTAAACAGCCAACTAATGATAAAAATTTTAAATTCTTCAAGTCCAAGAGGTGGACACACAAAGTATTAAATAACTAATTTTTTTTTATTTGTCAAATTTTTGGAAACGAACGGTAAATTTTTCATAACAATCCTATGCGTGGTACAAAAGATAAGAATGAATATAACTGAAATATTTCTCTCTACGAATACTTATGAACACCAATATATATATATATATATATATTAATATATATATATAAAATGCGCCTCGGTGGTGTAGTGGTTAGCGTCGCTGACTACGAATCCATCGGGCCCCGGGATCGAAACCCGCTGACGGCAGCCGGCGCGCAGCAAAGCCCAGTTGTTCATCCTTCCACACAATAAAGAAAGTGATTGGTAGATAAATGGGTACCCTGGGTGGCCTAGTGATTAAGACTCTGGGCTGCTGGTGGGGCGTGGTTCGGATTCCACGTTAAACTGTAGGTCTAAGGTGAAGTGAAAAGCTTGACCTTCGTCAGAATGAATAATTTGGGAGGAAGCTAACCAAAGGTTAAAGGTTATATATACTGCAAAAGACTAGGAAACTAAAGCTATACTCCCTGGAAAGAAGAGAGAGGTACACCATAATCTACATATGGAAAATGATCGAAAAACTGGTACCAAACTTAAAACTAGACCTAATTACCATTCAGACAACACTGGAAAATAGGAAAGGCAGAATGTGTAGTGTTCCCAAATTAAAGGCCCGACAAGGGACCTCCTCAACACTGAAGGAAAACAGCTCTGTTGTCAGTGGGCCAAGACTTTTTAACTAGCTTCCAAAGGACCTCAGAAACGTTACAGGGGTCAAAGATGAAGTCTTCAAGAGAAGACTAGATGCCTGGCTCAGGACGGTACGAGATGAGCTGGGTGTACCTGGCTATGTACGGTGGAGAGGGCAAGAAAGCAACTCGCTCCTCCACCAAGCCAGACCTAGAGGCGGGGCCACCAGCTTTCTACAGCTTTCTATCGTGTGAATAATAACCCTCGCACTTTGTCAAAGATTATTCTAGTACTTCCATTTTTCCCAGGGTTTTTAGGCATTGCTAATGTACTTAAACTTTTGGATATTAATGTAGTATTTTCATATGACAATATTGTGAAAAATATCATAGTAAAAAATAGCCCTACCAATAATTCAGGCATTATCTATAAAATTGGTTGTAAACAATGTGATTCCTTTTACATTGGACAGACGGGAAAGGATTTGCACACGCGTGTAAAACAACATCAATCGTCCAGTGCCCTTTTCATCCATTTGTCAGAGTTATCCCACTGTATTGATTGGAATAATGCTTCAATTTTGTTTCACTCAAGCAACATTGTTAATAGAAATATTTTTGAGTCTGCCATTATTCACCTTACAAATAGTTTTAACATTAGCCAGGGCCTTTTTTCGCTTGATCCTGTTGTTTTGAATTCGTTCAGAACGGAGTTAGACAAGGGGGGCAAAGTGCTAAAACTGTGGTAGTTTTTCTTTATAAATTTGCATGTTTTTTCTACAATTTTTCTTTTTCTATTTTTTTTTGTGACCAATATATAGTCTCGAACTTGTTATTTATTTCAGTGTTCCTGAGGATGTCATTAGACGAAAGCGCTTGAGCACCATTCTGTGTTTTCCTTCGTGGTTATTTTCATCATAAATATTAGTCATGTGTTACTTTCGTGAAATAATTTTCATATATATATATATATATATAATATATATATATATATATATATATATATATATATGAATAGAAACGACATAAGTATTAAGGAACGTTTCTGCACACGAGGCAATTGGACCGGCAATTGGAAGGCCCTGGGTTCGTTTCCCAGGCGGTTCGCCTCATTTTTCATTATTTCGTTATCTCTCCTCCTCGTGTGCAGAAACGTTCCTTAATACTTATGTCGTTTCTATTCATTTATATACTGCGCGGTCATTGCAGTTATTTGCATATATATATATATATATTATATATATATATACAGTATATGATAGTTAAGGGGGTTTACTCAATGTCGAGCCTACATTTAATATACCGTATATATATATCTTACCTTACCTTACCTTACAACCTTACAAAGGTTCCGCGCGATGATTTCTCATTTCGCGAAGGTCAAGCTTGTCGCCCCTCCTCTCATATATATATATATATATATATATATATATACACACCATATCATACACTTTTGTAATTTTGTTAATATAAAGAAATTGATTTATGGTCCCTTATCTTTTTCAGGTATTGTAGGCAAATGTCTGATAATCCTCTGCGCCACCAAATGAGCAGACACGCGTAAATTAAGAGCATTATGATCCCAAATACGAGTACTTTTACTCTTCATAAACAGGAGAACGGCGAAAGAGAAACTGCAACTGAGCTAAAATATCCAAAGTATTGCATTTAAAGAACTGTACAGCGAGTACATGTGTGGAAATTGGCAGTTTGACTACTCAAAGCAGAGATCCTCAGGAAATGTTAAGACAGTTCGAGAAATATGTGCAACCATTTTGGAGAACGATGGAATTTACGTCCACTGTAAAAAGAAGACTCGAAAAACGTGAGGCGTAAGGAAAACTGCTGTCAGAGAAATGTATATTTGTGATGTGAATAAAAAAAACGAGAACGATCAGAAGTGGCATCGTGAATGGAACAATGTTTTGTTGAGTGATGAAACCAAAATTAAACTTTATGGAGGTAAAAGGCGTAGGTTTTTCATTTCATCTGGACGTAACGCAGTATTTTGGTTTTGCACGCACTGCCGAGTGGAGTTTAACTGAGAGGGAACTTGTCTTCTAGCGAGACAACGATCTAAAATACTGCAATACTCAACGTAGCATGTCAAAATAGGTGTGGTGTATAAGGATGTGGATCTGGTGAATTTTAGCATGATGTCTGGTGTATGGCAAAACGGATTTGGGGCATGACACAAAGTAAACAAACAAAAAATTTGCTTCATTCTACCATGGGATTGAATGTTGTGTCGCTATGTTGGAAATGCTGTTTGGGCACATCATAAAGTGAGTTTTAAATTGATTAGAATGTAGGAAAAAATAGATGCGAGTTATTTAGCAGATGACGTTGGTAAGGACAACAAATTTACATATAACAACGGATGTCAGTTAAGATATATGGGACATATCGAGCTTCAGGGAGACCAGCTCCCTGTATCTGTTATAAAGCTCCTGACTGGCCAGAATTGGGCAGGTGGGAACAACTGATCAATGTAAAGTTGCGGCCAATATGGTTCCTGTGAAACTCGATGTGGGCCAGATAAACGGTAAAGCATGGTAGCCTAAACGATTATTTTATGACCGTATCAAACTAATTAAATCTCTGAAGTAGGCAATAAATGTTGTAAATAAATAGATAGATACTAGCCCACAGAGGAAGGGCAGACAATGTTTGAGAGATTAGGACCTAAGTAAAAACGGATTGTGAGTTGAGGTCGAAATTAAGAAATTTGGCAGAGATGACCCGAGAGATATTACTCTTCAAACTAAATTGCTAATTGCAAGCTTTCTAGTCCCCTTCTGGATAAATGGCATGACTAAAGGGGCATGGGTATCACTTCTCTCATTTTACATGAGATTTGGAGTCACTACTATCGATTGAGGTTGTTATACTACTTCTGCCAAATTTCTCATATTGGCTAAGGCCAAGAGTAGAATGTAAATGGACATACTATAGGCTAAGATCTGATAAATTCTCATGCTGTTGTAAATCAAAGATATCTCTACCGTGTGTAGGACAAGATTTGGATGTTATGTAAGAATATGGTGGGGCAATTGTTTCAGGGCACAGATATTTATAATATAATTTTATTTAACCGTAGAATCAGTGAAGGTACTGAACACCTTGTAGGTTTGCCAGTAACTCCAGCTTGAATGGGTGTAGAGGACAAAAGGGCCCACCCATGGACAAGTGAGAAATAACCAGACAAGAGTACCGTATTTCCCGGCGTATAACACGCACCCTAATTTTGAAGAGAAAATTTAGGAAAATAAAAATTTAGGAAACAATATACCTCCTACCTCACTTCACATGTACAATTTTAACGAGTTAATTTTAACGCAGGGTGATTTTTGGAGTATTTTGGGGGAAAAAAAAGTGCGCGTTATACGCCGGGAAATACGGTAATTCCTAGTGGGTACTGGGAAAAATTGCAAGCTGGCACAAGTACAAAGTTTTAGAGTCAAGAGCATTGGAGGCTTCTCTAGAGTATCCGCAAGTAGAACAATCCATTTTAATTGTTGGTTGCCCAATGAAAGAAAACTAATTTATCTGGAGACTAAGCATAAGGGCTTGAGGTGCAGAAATGAGGTTTATTCATTCAGTGTGGCATTCTAAAAGAGTGTCTGGTATATCAAGTGTTAAAACGTGAATGGGCAATGCTTACAACTAGAGCTAACATCGGTATTGCCCTGCATGATGATGAGGGCCTAATAGTGTGTTTTTAGATTATGGTAATGGGAACAAGTTATATGGAGTATTACAGTTTAAGGTGGAATGTTAATCAATTTTAGTCCTCAAAAATTTATTTCATTGGTCTGTGTTAATTTATGAAGAAATTGTGTACACATCTAATCTAGGTATAATTACAGGAATAACATTGTTAAATAAGTTAAGTTAGGTATTGAGTTCTAATTGTTAAATTGTAGATGCAAATCATTAAGATTTTCCACTGTAACAAATTGAGTCATTTTGTGCCAACTAATTGAGTTAAATTTGAATGTGGGAGTAAAATTGAGTCATAAAAAAATCATTCCCGAAGTAAAATCAGAAAATTGGCAAGCTCGTGTAATATTGTCTTGTTAGCATTAAGGTGGTCTGTTATATAGATTTATTTTTCTATTTGGATATTATTAGCCTGGGGTAACAATGAGAAGTTATATCCACTCTAGGATCACAATTCTAGTTGATGGGAGCAGCAGCAGAGTCACAAATCTGTGGCACTCAAAGCGTCTTGCTTTGAGAGGCAGCTTAAAAGGGTCCAAGTGCTGAAGCTGCCCCGACGTTTTCCGCAGGAATTAAAATTAGATGGGGTATCCGAATTTTCAAAGGGGTGAGGACTGAGGGATGAGACCGTGAGGGCGAAGGTGGGCTTTATGGTGCCATAGTAAATACTGAAAAATGTAAATGCAAAAAACTTCACTTTTTTCTACGTGAAGGTCAAAATATGATAATAAAAACCCACTCTAATAGACAGAGTTTATTTCCACAACAGTTTCGATGCCCACTGGCATCCTCTTCGGGTGGATACAGAAAAACGAATGAACCAAAAACAAGAGAGAAAACAGTCCAGGGACTCTTAAGAAATTTGCACCTAGGTTAGATACCGTTCTCCCGACACTGGAAGGGCATTTTATTAAAGGGACCCGCTTATAAGTACATTCGCACAAATTCAAAACTATCTTCTTGTCCTATACATACAGATTCTATTATTTTTTTATTTTTTTTACATAATTATTACATTTATTATTAAATTTATTACATTTAATATTTCATTATTATTATTACAGAAATTATAAATTTATTATTACATTGATTATTACATTGTTGTTTATTATACAGAAATTATAAACCGAAAAACGAATGAAAAAGGCGAGAAGGAAACAATCTAGAGACCATTAAGGAATTCGCACCTAAGCTAGATCCCGTTCCCCCGACCCCAGAAGGGTATTTTTACTAAAGGATCCCGCTTATAAGTACATTCGCACAAATTAAAACTATCTAATTGTTCTATACATACAGATTCTATTATTTTGACATAATTACTGCATTTATTATTGCATTTACATTTTTTTAACATTTATTATTATTACCTTTACCCTAATTATTATATTTATTGCATTTATATTTATTTCCACATTTATTACTTCCATTATTCCATTTACATTTTACCGAACAAAAAAAATGTAAATGGAATAATAAACGTAAATGTAAATGTAATAATGGAAGTAATAAATGTGGAAATAAATATAAATGCAATAAATGTAATAATAAAGGTGATAACATAAATGTAATAATTAGCGTAAAGGTAATAATAATAAATGTTAAAAAAATGTAAATGCAATAATAAATGCAGTAATTATGTCAAAATAATGGAATCTGTATGTATAGAACAAGAAGATAGTTTTAATTTGTGCGAATGTACTTATAAGCGGGACCCTTTAATATAAATGCCCTTCTGGGGTGGGGAACGGGATCTAGCTTAGGTGCGAATTTCTTAATGGTCTCTGGATTGTTTCCTTCTCGCCTTTTTCATTCGTTTTTCGATTTATAATTTCTGTATAATAAACAACAATGTAATAACCAATGTAATAATAAATTTATAATTTCTGTAATAAATAATAATGCAATATTAAATGTAATAAATTTAATAATAAATGTAATAATTATGTAAAAAAAATAATAGAATCTGTATGTATAGAACAAGGAGATAGTTTTAAATTTGTGCGAATGTACTTATAAGCGGGTCCCTTTAATAAAAATGCCCTTCCAGTGTCGGGAGAACGGGATCTAACCTAGGTGCGAATTTCTTAATGGTCCCTGGACTGTTTTCCCTCTTGTTTTTGGTTCATTCGTTTTTCTGTATCCACCCGAAGAGGATGTCAGTGGGCATCGAAACTGTTGTGGAAATAAACTGTCTATTAGAGTGGGTTTTTATTACTGGAAAATGTTTCACGACCATTTTATTAAATTTAACTCCTGATTTAAAATCATCACACAAATTAATGTTGGCTACTCATGCCTTCTATGAAAAAATTATATCTGCATCCTTCTTGGTCTTAATTTTGCACAGCTGTTAATGAATTTCTCGAATGTAGTGTGTTCATCTTTGGCGGCTTCCCACGTGCCTGGTATTTTCAGTCCTTCAATCAATATGGTCATTAATTCATCGCAAGATCAGGCAGAAGGCGACTTCTTTCAGAACACAAATTTCTATTCAGCCTATATGAATTGCTTATCAGCTTAGACGACCGACAAAAAACCTACGTTTTTTCGTTATAACTGTATGTGCGTGTATTTAATCTCGGTTTTAAGGGGAACCCACGCCCAAGGGCGGATCTATGGGGGGGGGGGGTCAGCGACGTCCGGACCCACCTCAATTTCTTGCAAATGCCCTATTTGAATGATGTGTATGCCTCTGAAAACAAATTTTGTTTTTGTAAATAGATCATGGCTATTTTATTTTATTCAAATTCTATTTTGAGTATTTATCCGTATACATCGTACTCCAAATTTGTAGTTGCAGTGGTTTTCATACGTGCCCTTAGTACTGGTGCAGCCATATCACTATTTTTATCTTCATCTTATTCTGATAGCAGGCCCGTAGCCCCAGGGGACGTCGAACGACCCCCCCCCTCGTTCAACCCCCCTTGACAGGAAAGGTCCACTTCTGTAACCATAGTTATAACTTATGATGTGATATTATAATGTATATACAGGGTGTCCATAAATTATTCACCCCATTATAAGCCTTAATAAATTCGTTATTATAGGAGCTATCTTAAAACGGTTTGCGGCAATTAATAACACAAATTTTTTTCTTTATTTCGCAGAACATCCACTAGGGGCACAATGGCGACAGTGAAGGAGAAAGCAATGTGTGCTGTGGATGTGGGAAACCAAATCTCCAATTACTGTACAGAGACGTTTTCGGGAGGAATATCAGAAAACTCCACCAACAAAGCAATCACTCAAGCCAGTGGTTCCCAACCTTTTCACCACAAAGGACCCCTTTTATTTTTATTTTTTTCCAACGGACCCCATGTTTTTGAAAGATTCCGTCTACCAAACAAACTGTTTTTATTAACTAATAATTAACTCGTTTTCTCATTTTTCACTATCAAATAAAGGACATATAAGTGAGTATGCAATTAAAATACAGCCTATTAAATAAAGTATTAATAATTCCAGCCAAGAGCAAGGAAACTTGAAATTTTAGCCTGAGCGCCCTTTTCGTGGGTAAATGTACGATTTCCATTGGAGCCTCTCGAAATATTGAAAGCTCACGGACCCCCAGTACTACCTTCGCGGACCCCCAGGGGTCCGGGGACCCCAGGTTGGGAACCACTGACTCAAGCGATGGCTGAAACAATTTCAAGAAACTGGCAGTGTGCTACATCAGAAAGGAGCTGGTAGGCATAGTGTGTCTGAAGATAAGATAGCAGGAATTCAGGAGGCGTTTATCCGAAGTCCTACAAAATCCATCCGCCGAGCAAGCCGAGAACTGCAAATACCGCGTTCAACAGTGCATAAAGTGGTTCACAAGAGGTTGAAACTTTATGCCTACAAATTGCAAACCTTGCAGAAACTTCTACCAAATGACAAACCCAAACGGGTACAGTTTGCTGTTGACATTCTTGACCGTATTGATGAAGATGAGCATATTTTGAACAATGTCGTTTTCAGTGATGAAGCGACATTCCATCTGTCTGGTAAAGTCAACAGACACAATTGCCGTATATGGGGATCAGAAAATCCGCATGAATTTATTGAACACGAACGCAACAGTCCCAAGATAAACGTTTGGTGTGCTCTCTCCCATAAACGTGTGATTGGACCATTTTTCTTCCATGAGAAACACTGTGAAGGCTACAAATTACCTAGATATGCTTGAATGGTATGCTGCACCTCAGCTTGAGGATATGCAGCCCCGTGTGTTCTTTCAGCAAGATGGGGCACCGCTACACTGGGGATTAGAAGTGCGGAGGTTCCTCAATGAAAAGTTCCCTTCTCGTTGGATCGGGCGAGATGGCCCTATTCCATGGCCTCCTCGTTCCCCGGATATCACGCCTCTGGATTTCTTTTTATGGGGCTACACAAAGGACAGAGTGTATGCAAAGAAGGTTAATAACATCACAGAATTAAGACACCGGATTGAAGAGACATTAGCTTCCATCACGCAAGACATGCTTCTTAATGTTTGGAACGAAATCATCTACCGCCTTGCTGTTCTGCGTGCTACCAATGGGGCTCACGTGGAGGTTTACTGAATTAAGACAAAAATTTCTTGAGTTGTGTTATTAATTGCCGCAAACCGTTTTAAGATAGCTCCTATAATAACGAATTTATTAAGGCTAATAATGGGGTGAATAATTTATAGACACCCTGTATATCATCATTTAGTAAATAAACACTTGCATTTTTTTGCATTTTCTTTTGAAACTTCACAAACTTCTCTAAACTACTCTAAACCCCCTCCGCCTTTCTACAATTTTGACCCCCCCCCCCCTACCTTGGGAAGTCCTGGCTACGGGACTGGATAATTCTTTTAATTAGAAAGACATTTGTATTTGTTTGAAAAATTTTCTGTGATGATTGTTGTACCCAAATGAGATTTTTATTTTGTATCGTATCTGAATGAGACTGATCTAATAAAACAATACAATTGATTTTACACTCGCTCATTGATGGTCTGTTTTAAGAAACAATTTTTAGTACTGTGCCCTTTTTATTTTAGGGGTGCCCTTTTTTCTTTGGACCCCTCCCCCTTACTGAAATGCCTAAATCCGCCTTTGCACGCCCGTGCGTTAAATTATCATACGTGCCTTCTGCTCCGTTGATCTCAACGTAGCAGTTAGGTCTCGCGGATCTCCGTTGTTATCAGTAGGCTAGTGTCTACTTTATCGTCTGTTGACGTTGTAGGCCGAACCGAGTCGCGTTTGTTCTTATAGTTACTTAATTTATATAAGCCAGTTTAGGGTACTCAATTACGTTTGTTTTCCCTAATTTGCACAGAACTTGAAGGGAAGTTTAAGTATCCTTATCATTTTCGAGCATTGCTTCCATCGTTCGTTTTGTTTTTATCAATGGAGGCCTAACGGTAGTCTCTGCGAAAATAGGTCCAATGCCTACCGTCTACGTACCTTTTATTTTTGATATTTCCCATAGTAATTTTCCCATCTCCGATGGGTTTTACCCCAAAACCGAGGCAATTCGTAGTTATACAGTATAATACAAATCATTATTTTGTATTGAAACATTATTTATAAATTAAACTACGATAGGCTTGTTTAGTTTTCCAGAGACGAAAAAGAACGCTCAACTGTAGCTATTGTGATTGCGAGCAGCGAGAAATGAATTTCTACTTCTTTCATTCCAGGAAACAGCACAAAAATCAGATCGAGCCACAAGTGATAATAAAAAAGAAATTGAAGTGAAGTAAAATTCTTCATTCATTCGTCGTATGATATTCCACTCCATGATCAAATTCTCTATTCTGTCCTGATCACATGGAAGACCCATTGCTTGTGCCTTACTCCAGTGAATTGTCGGTGTTTTATAAGATAGGCATCTGTAAAAGTTATGTAGAGGTCGAGTAGAATCCGGGAGAAGTAATGGGAACTTCAGGGGGGGGGGGTAGGGAAATCCCTGAGCTTCTCTAAACTCCACGCACGGAGCAGTCGGAGCATTTGTGTCGACAAGTAATAAAATATCTCCAAAGTGAGGCCAACGAGCTAACTGTCCAGTTTGGGTTGGCAGTGCTTCGAGTTTGCTGGCTCCATCTCCGGATTGCTCCAGTGATACCGCTCCTGCTCCAGGCCGACTCCAGAGCCGAGAGTGACCCCAAGCTCCAGCTCCGGAGCTGCTCCACTAACCCAATTCCAGCTCCAGAGCTGTTCCACTAACCCCAGCTTTATATCCTATTCCTAAGTTGCTCCAAAGTACAGTGTTGCTCCGGACTGATACTTTAGCGTCTTTTTATCGCGCTACAGCTCTTAAGATACCAAAACTGAATGCACAATAGGATAACAAAATCATTACAGCCATGTGCATCCGCAGGACTTTTTCTTAGAGGGGGTGGGCGCAAAAGATTTTGGAAGTAAAGTTGAGTCTCTGAGCTGTCTCTCACGGCGCCAAATTGTTTATCATTTGTTATATAACTTATAACTAATTATATTTACATTTATATACTTATAGGAAAAACAAAAGGGCGACTTTTTCGATTTTTAGTAAAAAAATTGGTTCAATTTAGCTCCAATTTTGCTAAATATACATACGAACTTCAAGTTAGTATAATCGTATGTCTGGCGTTGTCATATATATTACTGTACACACCTTGAAGATTGATTTAAAACAAAAAAGTGAAAATAAAAAATTCGATTTGTTTGTGCCAGTTTCCCCTTATTAACTTTGTCTAGAGCCAGGGAGGGGCAACTGCCTCTCCTTGCGCCCCCATCCCTCCCCTGCGGACGCCCATGAATTTAAGGTTAGTGGTCTGAAGCTGAGGTCTTACGAAATATGACTGTGCAATTTAATAATTTCATCATTGGAACAGAAGACAGAATTTTTATTAGTTGCAGAAAGTTGTGAAATTCCTACAATGTTCGGTTCGTATGGTCTATATCTGTTGATCTTCTCGGCTTAACGTAATATTAGCCATGCTACTTAAAACTATTTTCGGTTCTTTTGCATTATCCTCCCAACACTAATTTTTTTATATAGTGTTGGTTTGGTTTTGGTTATGGTACTTTATTTTTCTTCCATTATAAAAAAAATTAGTGTTGGTATTAGGTTATGTTAGGTTAGGTTTGGTTAGGTTAGGTTACGGTAAAAAGAGCCCGCCGCAGGCGTTAGCCGTTATAAAAAAAAATTAGTGTTGGGAGGATAATGCAAAAGTACCCTATTTTCACTTGGATATACCAATACACACCAAGGCCGTAGTCAGGGCTTAAAAATAGACGAGACGAAAATAGCCCTACTAGGGGGTCCGCGGCCATGCTCTTTCAGAAGATTTTTTTAATCCTAGCACAAAATCATCCACTTCGAGCGTATGGTAACTGAGGGTGAATTGGACAATAATAACTTCACTTAAATGTTGCTACTCTATGTTTTTATTCATGTTATTTGTGGTTTGAGTGCATTACATTGATATGATCAGAAACCAGTTCTTATCATTTGCTACTTGACTGATGGCTGAAGGTAAAATCCTATTTCTGTCAATTTCCTCAGATTTCCTTTGAAATTCAATTTCCTCATTGATCCAAAATGTCCGTTAAGCTAGACGAGGCGGCTGCCTCGTCTGCCTCAACGTGGCTACGGGTATGTACACACACACACACACACACACACACACACACACACACCAAAATGTTCAATGACTCACTAATGCAGGTTGTTGAGTACTAATCAGGATTGTATGACTTGTCACTGGCAAGAATTTGTATGGTCTATGCTGCCGCTGATTTATTTTCTATTTTCAGCTTGTACTTGCGAGAGTACTTGCATTTTATGTACAGTGTTTATCTTTGGATTTATTCAGCGTAATGGTGATGCACAGTTGTGAGTAGTTGCAATTTGCATAATTCTCTGAATTATAAGTGTGATAGAGTTTCCAATAAATACTAATTGTTTGTAGCGTTTATACAGCTTGAATTTTAGTTAGCCAGAGTAATGGTTTTAGGGTGCTTAAAAGTATTTGCTTTTTATGACATTCTAATATATTATAAAAAACGTGTCCTTTTCTCGTAACCGCACGATTTGCTATCCATACTTGGCAAACTTGGCCACGACACTATTACGATTAAAAATTACCATAAGCACATTCGTACAATCAACATCAGCGGTCCGGTTTGTTTACAACTAGTGTTTTACATGCTGAAAGAAAACCGTTCAACGTCAAACCGCCCAAAACACCAATCGCTAGTGATAGGCTCCCATCCCCTAAACTTGCTGACCTTCAGTCTACTATAAGTGGAGCAGCTCTAGGCTTCAGCTCCAAGTTTCGGAGTGCTCCGATAAGTCTGGCTCCAACTCGCTTCGGCTCCGGTGCAGAGTTTAAACAATTGGCTTGCTTCGCTCCGGCTCCGAATCTTGGAGCTGGCTCCTGGTTCCGGAGCCGGATCACTGCCAACACTACAATAGTCCAATAGGGTGTCCCAAAAAATCGAAATTTTGAAATTGTAGGGTATCATCACCTAAAAAGTTTCTCATGGCCAAAATGTTACGTCCTGTGAAATTTCAGCTCATTCGGAGGTGATTTAGGGGTCCCTCAAGTCCCCCGAAAAATATCCCATATGCTCTTGACCAGTCAGAATTCAGTGAGCTCTTGCGTACTGAGTATTCGTTGCATCTCAACATATTTGGTACCAATAAGATCTTTGCCTGTAGATTCGAAAAAACACAAAAATTATAGTCTGTCAAAATCTCAAAAATTCCAGTATTATTGGAAGAGCTTCTTTTGCGACCTTTGATTTTTGGCACGTCCAACTCCTGTCATTGTGTCGCTGGCCTGCTCGGCAGCTTTCTAATTTTTCTTATGCAAGAAGGAGGGGCCAAGGGCGAATGTCCGCAAAAGCGGCACCTCCCCCATACAAGAATCAAGGTCCAAGGTTTTGTATTGTTTTGTTTCGTTTCAGACATGTTCTTCCTGCCATCGTCAATAGCGACACGTAGCTCCAACGAAGTTTGGTTGATTGAGCACACCCGAGAGACAATCACTGGTGCTCGACTTCCATCAGGGCGTGATGTCATGTCAAACTTTATATATCATCACTGCAGACAAAAACTGACGATTCGTCAAAGCGCCTGGAGGGTACACGACCTACTTGTGCCATTCCGGATGAAGTCACGACTTCCCATACGACAAAAACAGCATATCCTACAGAAGGTCTTGGATCTGTACAGCCAACATATCGGTTTAATGAAACACCGTGCGAGGAGTAACCCAAAAGACCCGTCGAATCAGAAGAAATTCAGCGAACTGATGGAGAAGCTGTTCGACATCAGCCACGCTGAAGCGGATCGACTCATCAATATCTAGTTGGACCGACGATTTCTGTCATTGCAACGAGAGTCCTTGACTGGGTTCACTGGGTCTGTGGACAGTAAACTCGCTGCTAAGGAGACGAGGACATCTCAACGTCTCAGTCCATTCGCCAAGCGTGTGGCACAGAAAGCAGGAATCAAAACTACAGGAACAAGGGAGGAGGAGGAGAAGGAATCATTTGAATCAGTTGAGATTTCACAGGACGTAACATTTTGGCCAAGAGAAACTTTTAGGTGGTGAGACCCGACAATTTCAAAATTTTGATTTTTTGGGACACCCTAACGTCCAATTGAACTGGCAAACAATTCCTATATGTCCAAGCTACAGACTCTGGATGACTCAGTGCGTTTGAGATATGAAGCCATCATCTATGTTCGAGGAGGTCACACTAACTACTGAACATAGGTCTGTTTTCGTAAACTATTAATCATTTGCTGTAATTCATTTGTCTCTATAATTTAAGTTATATATTAAAATGCGTTAGAATCTAGAAATGCATTAATCTTCAATTTTTCCCCTTTTATTTGTGTGTGTGAGAGAGAGAGAGAGAGAGAGAACATGTGGATTCTGACATATGATCAGTAAAATATATATATATATATATATATATATATATGGGATCGCTGTGCATACAGTAGTGATAAACTCTTGCTTCGTCCTTATTTAATGCATAAAAAAATAAAATAATAAAAATCCTGTGACATGAACAAAAATAAAGTCGCTACATTTTATGAAATATCCAAAGACGCAAACAGGGAAGAAAGAAGTTCAGAAATAGAAAGAATGACAAGAAATCTTGAAAATTAAACAAAAACTAAAATGTACTTTACTTAAAAAACATTTATTCATAAAACGTGGAAAGACTAAAGCGTCAAATGGACAAAATTGGTTTGTTTCCGTCGACCACTACTTTAAAAGAAGTTTTGAAAAGAAGCATTCCGGAAACAGAAAAAGGATTTTGAAAGATTTTTTTTTTATGACAGAAAAAAGCATACATAAACTGTTGCATCATCATCATCATCATCATCATCAATGGTTCACCAAAGACGTTTATTTTCATACGTCTTTAATTTCGCTCAATTATACTTATAATTCCTGCACGAAGATTGGATTTAAGTTACATATAGAAAAGATCTCGCCACAAGCCGCAACATGATAGATTACGGGAATTTCCCTCGTGACTGTTCACCGCCCAAGTACAACAGTCTTCCTCAGTGTGTGTGTGTGTTTGTGTGTGTGTTTGCGTGGGTGATGGTATGGGTGTGGTTATCTATTGCGTTAAGCCTATAGTCATAACATGCCATGAGAACATTACAAAATATAGTTGAAATACTTACTAATTTTAAAACACTTATTTATAATTCATGTAACTTCTTTAACTTGAACATCTATTTGAAGGTTTTGACTCCCAAGAGTTCCCATCAATCTTCGCATCTCAGCCTACGGCATATCATCTAAAAGTTCTGGTGGTCTGGAACCAGACCCGGCCAGGGCCTCCTACTACATTTACTTATCAAAAGTAAACATTACTACTCTGGATAACTCTCTCGTGAGGTCCGTACATAATGACATATTTATATGTGCCTTAATGCATTTTTACATCTTAAAATTATCTTCTTTTAAATTTTCAAAATAAATAATTTTAAATAAAACGGAAATATTAGAATGAAAATATAAAATTACAATATACAGGGTGTTCGAAAAAGGTCTGAAATAAAACAAACATTCCAATATCTAAACAAACTTTGCGAAAGGTAGCAGCCACCTTAGTTTTATGAAACCCGATTCCCATTCTTGTCAACAATACAACAATAAACAATAATAACAAAAACAACACTACGAACTTTGATTCTCA
The DNA here is from genome assembly GCA_023014485.1 of Bathynomus jamesi. Lineage (NCBI taxonomy): Eukaryota > Metazoa > Arthropoda > Malacostraca > Isopoda > Cirolanidae > Bathynomus > Bathynomus jamesi. The sequence continues at coordinate 165,367 of JAJOZX010001006.1, forward strand.
TTAATATCGTAAACCAAATTCACAAACGGCTGAAATGAAAGATTTACGGTGAGATCCGAATCACGGGTCGCTGCATAAATTTACGTAGTTTTGTTCTGAATTAACGTAATCCATCAGAAAACTTTTAAGCTCCTCACTTTTCTTTTATACCACAAAGAAAAACTACGAGAATTTTATTATTTTCGAAATGAATGATAGAATGACGTCCTTGAAATAAAATCCAATTAAATTCAATCCAAATTAGTCCTTTTGTTATGTTTATTATTAGTAATTGGCGAAAACATGGAAAAATAAGTCCAAAAATGTGAAGTCGAGGCGTGTGACCAATGACCGTAACGAATTAAAATCTTACTCACTATAAACTTTCAGGTTTATAGTGAGTAATGTTAGCCTAAAATTACTTACTATAAACTTTCAGGTTTATAGTGAATAATGTTAGCTTAAAATTATCCGCTTTAAAGACGTACCTTTCTGTCATAAAGGCGAGTTAATTAGAAAGCAACCCATTATTATTATCATCTGGAAAAACTTTATCTCATTGATAGTCAATTATTACTATTATATTATTGCTGCTCGGTGGTGTAGTGGTCAGCATCCGACTACGAATCCACCGGTTCTGGGTTCGATTCCGACTGGCGGCAGTCGGCGAGCGGCAAACCCAGCTGTTCATCCTTCCATACAATAAATGGGTACCCTGGGTAGCCTAGTGGTTAAGACGCTGGGCTGCTGATAGGGAGGTCGTGAGATCGAGTCCGGGCGAGGACTTTGTAATTTCTGACCATCCGTGGTGGGGCGTGGTTCGGATTCTACGTTAAACTGTAGGTTTAACATCGAGTAATAAGCCTGACCTTCGTCAGCATGAACAGTTCGGGCAGGAGCAAAACCAAGGTTATATACAGGGTGTTCTAAAATTACCTAGTGAACTTTTGTGTTCTAAAATTACCAAATAAACTCTTATATGAACGCAATATCTTAACAAAAATTATGTTATATTTAACAATTTTATTTCAAATACAGCAACAATAATTGTTTATTTTAGATGTTCAAAGTGTCTTCCTTCAACTTGAACACATTGTTCACAACGTCCAACAACTCATTGACAGACATATAAAAGTTTATTAGGTAACTGTAGAACACCCTGTGTGTGTGTATATATATATATATATATATATATATATATATATAATTTAGTGGTGGACCGGATGTCAGTTTTTCAACATCTGCGGATGCGGATTTTTTATTTCAATATCCGCGGATGCGGATACGGATATTTAGTTAATCTATCAATATAATATAGAATTATGAATATATGACAATTTTTCAAATTTCGTGATATTACTATTATGACAGGCAATGCATAAGAATTAAAATTAATATTAATGTTTTCATTATGATAAAAATAATAACTTTCTCAAGAGTTTCAGCCACGGAAAATTCAATGAAACAAGTTTCATTCAATTTTCTGTGTTAACAGGTTTTTATATTTTGAGGTTTATATATTTGTTTGTTCATTAATAATTATTAATACTTTACATGAAATGTGCATGACTGGGCCTTATAAGCTACTTTATAAGCTAATTTAATTGTAAATTGCATAATTTATTAGAGGTAATATCCGCATAACATCCGCAGTCAGAAGTGCGGATGCGGATGTTAAAAATGACGCGGATATCCGCATATGCGGATGCGGGTATCCGGTCCACCACTAAATTTTATATATATATATATATATATATATATATATAATGTTAAAAAACACAAACGTATAAAAAGTAATAAAATGGTTAAAATCCCCAAAATTTAAAAGATAAAACAAAAAATACTAAAAACGAGAAGCTTCACGAGAGAAGAAACCCTCTTCATTTATTCATCGCCTGAATGAAGAAGGTTGCTTTCCTCAAAAGGTTTCACGGTTTTTAATATTTTTTATGTTCTATCTTTTAAATTTTGGAGATTTTAATTATATATATATATATACACACACAAATTCAGAATGGTTACCTGAGAAACTTATATGTTAAACACAGACCGTGCATGGAACAAGGAACTCTTCTGGGAAATTACATCCACTATAGTTCGAATAAGTAATGATAAATGTAATGATAAATATTGAGGTTCTGAATGTAGTAGGCTAGGTATAAGCTGTAAACCCTAGATCCTGTCCCAAAGCTGGATCCTGTCTGCTTTGCAGATAGCTGGTGAGGGAAGATATATTTTGGGTCTCTTTGCGAGTAACCCGGTGCCCACGTTGAGCTTTCCATTATGAAAAAGAAAAACTATAGTATTTGTCATTTATCATTACTTATTCGAACTATAGTGGATGTAATTTCCCAGAAGAGTTCCTTGTTCCATGCACGGTCTGTGTTTAACATATATATATATAATATATATATATATATATATATATATATCTCGGGTGGGGCAAAAAAAAGGGAGACCTCGAACTTTGGCTGTAAAATCCAAAGTTATGGTCAGATTTAAATATTTTTTTCACACCTCACAACTAAGTAAATTTCCTATACGATGAGCGGATTTCAAAGAAAACTAATGAAAATTACGGAGTTATTGAACATTTCTTTATGCCACTGGAAATTCTCCATTTACACTACTACTGCATTGTATGTGCAGATAAAAAGTTACAAAGTACTCACATATGGTGCTACCTTGATGTTAAAAAAACTGCTCGATATGTTTACTACGAACTTCTACAACCTTTTTCAGTCTAGGACGGAACTCATCTATGGTTTATTGATTTGTTCTTGTGGTAGCTCATCTCATTTTTCCAAAAGAAGCTGTCGTAAATGAACGACATTTCTTACTTTGACCTGATAAATTCTCTGTGACAAATTTTCCCAAAGGCCGTAATCGACAGGATTTAAATCAGGACTGATTGGTGGCCAAATTTAATACCGCTACCTGGTATTTTTTTTATATCTCCTGTTTTATCGATTTTCTTGAGAAGCTTGTCCAAACCTCCTGCAGTTGGCTTACGTTAATTAAAATCGCTTTAATAATTATCAACTTGAACCTATGATTAGCAAGATTTTTCTGGAATATTCGCCATAAATCCAATTTCTCAGCTAAAATGCTAAACGATGGCATACAAACCATAAAATTATCTAATACTAACATATTAAAATTTTATGGTTCTATGTACCGTATTTGCCGAGATATGAAGGATTTAAAAGGTCTTCCTTTTTTTTTGCCGACCTGACAATGCAGTAGTAGTGTAAATGGAGAATTTCCAGTGGCATAAAGAAATGTTCAATAAATCCGTAATTTTCATTAGTTTTCTTTGAAATCCGCTCACCGTATAGAAAATTTACTTAGTTGTGAGGTGTGAAAAAAATATTGAAATCTGATCATAACTTTGGATTTTACAGCCAAAGTTCGAGGTCTCCCTTTTTTTTTTTTGCCCACCCGATATATATATATATATATATATATATTATATATTATATATATATATATATATATATATATATATGAACAGAATCTACAAGTGGACGGAAGACAACAATATGAAGTTTAACACAGAAATTTCAGCTATTACGGTACGGAAAAAGCGAAGACCTAAAACTCATGGAATATTATACCCCAAATGGATAGGAAATTCAGAGAAATTCCAGAGCAAAAGATTTAGGGGTTGTAATGACACAAAATAAGTCAGCAGTAAACAGAGCAAAGAGAATAACGGGGCAGATATTGAGAACCTTTAAACGAAGGGATAGGAATGTAATGATTCTTCTACTGAAAACCGTGATCATACCCAAATTAGAATACTACTCGGTTCTAACATCCCCATATAAAAAAGAAGACATTAGACAGCTGGAAGGGATTCAGAGAAGCTTCACAGCCAAGATCAAGGGGTGCAAAGAACTAAATTACTGGGAAAGGTTACGCGAACTAGACCTACATTCACTGGAAAGGAGAAGAGAGAGATACACCATTATTTACACTTGGAAAATAATGGAGAAACTAGTCCCTAATCTTACTCTGAACCCTGTAACTCCCCAAACAACGGTAGAAAGTAGAAAAGGAAGACTGTGTCGTGTTCCCAAATTAAAGGTGAGACAGGGAACATCCTTAACCCTGAAAGAAAATAGTTTTGTTGTGAAAGGACCAAAACTGTTTAATCAGTTGCCCAAAGACCTAAGAAACACGAAGGGAGTTGTAGTGGACATCTTCAAAAGAAAATTAGACACCTGGCTCAAAACAATCCCCGATGAGCCTGGCATACCTGGCTATGTGAGGTGGAGAGCACAAGAAACCAACTCATTACTTCACCAAGCTTGACCTTCGCGAAATGAGGAATCGTCGCGCGGAACCTTTGTAAGGTTGTAAGGTAAGGTTATATACTAAGAATGCCCGCTGCGCCTTGCACAGCCTCGCAGAAAATAACCTAGGGGAGGCCTAGTGAGAGTCGAGTATGTTACTGAAACCTACCTCTAAGAGGGGCCTAGAGTGAGGCTAGAATTAGGTCTATTAAATAAGTCCTATAATGAGTCAGGTCTATGAAATAAGGCCTAGATTGAGCCTAGCCTTGAGCATTGGCGGATCCTATATTTTAGATACAATTAATTAGGGGAGGAAAGAAATTCACCGAACAATATCACAAACTTTATATTCATACA